>LS878962.1:429499-455149 GCA_900490955.1 Micoletzkya japonica | reverse complement strand
TTGATTATCGGAGATGGTCGAGGGCTGTTTTGGAATGGCATCCTCGTGGGCCTAAGCGAAGGCAAGGTCGGCCAGTTATGAGATGGAGAGACGACTTGGTGAAGGCGGTCGGACCCGAATTCTTGAGGAAGGCGCAAGACAAGGCAGAATGGAAGACACTCATGGCGCTTCAGATCCAGTGACCCCCAACACCTGGTCCTTGCCCTGCTGATCTTGATAAAGAGCGTAAAACTAAAAAAAAAAACTAAACTAAACGAAGGTTTCCATTCTTTTTTCCTATTCCTTTTTTACAGTAAGCATAAATAATGGTAGGAATTTATATGGCTACACTATTCTACAGTATACTCACAGTAATCGTTGCAGGACGAGCGGACGGTACAGTTGATGCATTTCTGCAACAAGTTCTCGAGCCGACCTTCCGGTACTACTACCAACACGAGAACTGCAACGAGTGGGATTGGACTGTGCACGTGAGTTTACCATTTTGAGAGTTTCTTTTCCCGTTTCTCTTATCTTAATTATTTCTGTAATATTGAGCAATACTGTTCTATTTTTATTAATAAATATTGTGTACTTGCAGCAAGAAGCGGCACTCTGTACGCAGAAGCTTCTGGAGATGTTGAAGGGGTACCTCGTGTCGGGAGCCGGATCAAGGGACATTCCGGTCTTGCTATTCGACCTGGTGCATCTCGTCACGAGTCAGCACACAAAGTGAGTCGTACATTAGGATCAATTAATCGCAGCCTTTTTCTAGAAAGTATTTGTGAGACTGGTCCGCACATAGTCTTTTATTGTTCCAGTACAGTATTGGCAATACTACGTCGCCTTTCATCTTTTTAGCACAGGTTCTGAAGTGAACCAAGTTAATCTTGTTGCTTTTAAGCGAAGGCATTTTTTGGTAGTAGTGAGAATACGGTTGTTTGAACCATGGGTCCGCAAGCAGTTTATTCCGCTACCGTATAACAATATCTTATTTGTAGTCTGACGCGGTTCCTGAATGACAGGAACGATATCAACATAATCGATGTGGACTGGAGCGAGGAGAATGATCTCATGCATTCGGAATCCGCCCTGGTATTTATCTTTTTCCCTATTTCAGATTGTGCGATATCATTCGTGAGCAGCTTTACCAATAATTATTTCGAGCTCGACATACTGAAGCTACGAAATTGGATAAAATAGAGTAAAAAGCGATAATGTACCTATTACTACGGAATTGGATTTCTGCTTAAAAAAGAAAAAAAAGTCTAAAAAGCTGAAAAAGCTAGTAGAGCGTTGGGTACGCTAGGTAATAGGGGGATATGATCGATTCTTTCCATATTGCCTTTCGCTGATTCGGTTTAGTAAAGAGCTAATGATGTATCTGAGCTTCAGCCCTACACCCGGGTCTGCGTCTTACTCTTCGGCCGACAAGGCTTCGAGAATCTGATCAGGTACGGTACGAATTGAGTTCGGGTTTGGGCGGGAAAATGGGTGGAGCTTACAGGTTCTTCAACGCGAACATCACGCAAAGCACGGGAACGGCTGAACTACTGCGATACGTGCAAGTGTTGAGTGTGAGTCAAGGCACAACTAGTCTCATTTACATTCACGTTATCTATATTGCGTAGTGGAAGGCAGGACCTCACTGCTGGAATCTTGTAAAGTAACGTATGGCAGTAAAGGTTAGTTGGATACGAACAGCATGGACTGTTGCAGGGTACTGTATGCGTCCTGAGGCCTGGAATAATCGAGGGATTCCTGCCCCTGGCGGTATGGTTTAAGCTATTACTTCTTCTGCCCTCGCTATTCAATATCAAAATGAAATTGAGGAAATGCGTGTGTGTTGTAGATGCAAGCAGCGGACCATCTGGAGAACTTGCCGGAGGAAGAACTCTCGACGAAGAATCTGAGAACGACCATCGAGAACACGACACTCATGCAACTATTCATCCATACCAGGGAGATATTCGTGCAGTTGGGACAGGCGGTGGGTCAGATATGTGATTGGAGTAGTAACTGTCGAATTCGACTTTTTAAACTAGTATGTGATGTCCAAAAGTATATAATGTTAACTATCTGATTACAAGCAAAGTAGGTTCTTCAATGTAATATCTCCTTTGCAGTATGAAGGATCGATATCGCAACTGTACCGGTTCCGCTTCCGCTACATTCTCAGGTAAGAGTTGTACCTATTCTTATTCATTTACCTTTCTGGATGAAGGGAGGGTCTCTCATATAGTAGAGAAAAAACGAAGATATAATCGGTCCAGGGATCCCCCGGTGCCAGGCCCTCTAGATAAAAAGCGGAAGTGTTTATGCGCGGAACGATATATTCTTCCCGGGAATTTCGCGAAACTGTTGAAGCGGTTATAACGGTCTCTTGTTGTAATTTCGTGTAATTTCTTGTTTTCTTTTTTTTCAATTTGAGTATTTCTTCATAATATCACACTCATGAACGAAATCCACACATTTGATGCATTATTTTGTCTGATCACAGCTCGGTTTTTCAGATGCAAGAGCATAGTCTCAATAATGAGCAAAACTGAAAAAAGAAAACATGAAAGAAGCTGTAAGAACGCACGCAGCACCCAAACATACAGAATAAATCGATAGCGGTAAAATCGAAAATAAATCGTTCCGAGGATGACGCATAAATTCCACTTCTCGCTAAGGCCAGTAACTTTTACCAGACCGTATTTTCGAATTATACGTTCCGCTTTTCTCTACTATAATATGCAGTCAGCCAAAATGTTCTCGTTGAAGGATCCTGAACGAGGCGCCGTTCTATGCGAGAATGTCTGCGGTGGAGAATCTGCAAGTGATGATCGCGGAGGTTGGTTAGGCTAACTTATGCATTTTTAAGCTTGGAAATATATTTTACTTAGTTTGGCAATTTTGAAATCGTTGAATTTAGCAGCAATTTCCCATTTTCCTACGAACAGGAAAGATGTTCATATGAAATGCCAAATAAGCTTAAAGGTTTTCGCACAGTTTTAGGAATTTCCTAACGCTGCTATGCATCAGCTTAGAGTTTTCAAAAGATCCACTATACTCTTTGTTACCCATGATTACTTGAGATCTGTGAATACCATCCTTCCCTTCGATCGGATCTGGTCAAATGGCTAGAGGAAGACCGGGCGATCGATGCACTCACTCGTGACAACCTTCACCAGCTATCCTACGTTGAAAGGTGATCTTTGATCTTTGATCTTTATCCGCTTGTTGTTTCCTTTCGACAGTTACTGGTCATGAAAGGCCGTTTTGTTTACCTGTATGGTATATTTGAGAGTGGAAAGAGTGATGAACCGAATGCTGATGAACCGTCTCCTGACACCCTCTGATCTGTCCACTATCTGGGAGGCACAACGAGGAAAACACGACGTTATCCAGGTATCCTATACTCGAGGGGTTACGGTATCGGCATCCAAAGGTGTTTGTCTGGTCCTGATAGCTGGTATTGAATGATACCCGTATAACGTAGATATTTGCAGCGCAATCTGGCAGAATTAATCGTGCGAATAGTTCCGCACTTCGACAACGACCTTCTCGAGGCACTCTTCCACAAGATTAATGTGAGTAACTCTTCGGCTCTTGCTTCATCTACTATTGGAGAAAGTGGATAACATATTATTGTTACTGGGAAAGCAAGAGATCATTTATCTAGCTGCAAAGAACTTAGGGTGTGTGGAGGACTTGATAAGGGGTGGACGCCAGTGGGGCAAGGGAATTAGCTGAAAAGTATATTTAAGAAAATGCAATGTAATATCTGTAGAATGTTTTGAGTTTGATAAATATGCAATATTGTCTAACCTTTGGCGATTTCATGGGACTGGCCACGAGTTTGACGCCTGTAATCTCTTGAAGAGAATTGAGTTGGGTGGAATTGAGAGTATCCGGAGGGGGGCGTACGGTAGGGGTAGAAGGGGCCTGAGAGGGAAGGTTCACTGGATTTGGAAGGTATCAGAGTACGTTTCATCAAAACGTGAAATGAATGAACGACATATTGACTTGCCCAATTGGCTGTGGATGGGAGAAATGCGAAGAAGCAGAGTAGAGTTAACGAGAGAAAACTGACGAGAATCGTGCAGAAATGCTCCTGAAGATCAAAGATCATACTTATTTGCACTCCCACGACGCATTGCTTACCATAATATTATCCTGCGGCCGCTCTCTGGCAAGAGAAATGTTGAAATGGAATGGAATGACTTTATAGGGAACGCCATTTGTAGGCTTTCATGAGTCATTGTTCATGAGTCGCTGTAGTCGCTTGTAGTCGCGAGGGCAAAAGTGTTATTGGTTACATTGAAGTTTTATTCAAAGTTAATTGGTTTCTTTCAGCGAGTGTTTAGCGGAACTCTGTTCATGACGTTTGCGTAACATTCGCATAGAGATACAATTTTTTTGCAGCCATGAGAGAGTGCAAGTTGGGCTGTTCGTTGTGGATTAATCTTTGATCTTTGATCTTTCCACTTTGATCTTTGATCTTTGATCTCTCATCCTTGCAGGCTGGGTGGATGGACGGTGGATTTCGGGAGCGGATGATGCTGGCAGATATAGTGAGGAGGATCGGAGAACAGGCCGCGGCCGTATCGAAGTCCCCCGCGGGCAATGAAATGGCATTGGTACGAGAGGTGAGAAATCAGTCGTTTTACTGGAAATTTAGCTTGTTCTTCCTATATTATATTATTTTCTAGTTCTTTTATTAAGTGCAAAAGGTAGAGTAATTGCTCTAGAAACCTCGTGAGAACAAGTGTTCAGTCGCTGAGTACGATGTGGAACTTTATACGAACGCGTGATCTCGAACACAGTGTCTACGAGACAGTCGTCAACTACTTCTTCAAGGTATTCCTATTTCAGCCATTGATATTAACACCTTTCTTGATGTTGGTCAACTCTGTTGTTCTCTGTAATACGTAAATAGACTATCATGGAAAAGTCATTTGGGGCACATTTATATTATCTCAACATTCATGTCTCACTCTTACCGCTCCATAACCACACCATCTTACCATTCCCACGAAAAGCGTCCAAATCCGCACCGAATATGTGTATACTAAATAGCACACGGCTTATCAACCCAAACGGAGGTATAATTCCACTCGCTGTGTGCGGGTATCTGCACGGGGGCCTCTAACCTCATTTCTATTAAGGTCTTACAGCTAAGCGACGATTCGAAGCACCTTAATAACTACGAATTCGTCCATCACTACACGGATTTGTGTGCGCAGGATATCGCTACGGGAAGTGGTGAGACGTAGCTAAAATATTAGTCACTTCGTACTTTGTAGGCCTTCTTGATTCACTCATAAAGTAACGTAAACAATTGCTCTCATTTCATAAAATTCGGCAAGATTTATCCAAAAACGATAGAATTCGAAGCGAAAGTGTCTTAAATCCCAAATTCTTTTTGCGGATAAAGGTAGCTTGGTCTATACGGTGAGAGGAGGGTACTGTAAGTTGCAGAGGTTTCGTTTAAACCTTTTAGTATATAGCTTCTGCTATATATTAAAAGGTTTATGGGCCGTTTAAAGGATCTTTTTGCTTTCAGAATACGCAAGTTACATGTCGGGAATCCTTGAGGTGACCCTGGGATGGATACCGGATGGAGAGGGCTACGATGAAGTTCGGTGAGTTGGCAGTTTAGGGCGAATTGATGATCCAGCTAGACCATGAAATGCTCAACTGTTTGCTTGAAATGGGTAAACTTTCTTTATCGAGTAGGGGTGTGGGGATCGTAATCATAGAGTGATACAGGTGTCAGTTGTATCGTTCCGCGAGTATTGTAGATATACATGTATTTTTCAGGCTACGGTTCATCATGGATCTCGAGAACAAGTACAAACTAACGCAGAAATTCGTTGAACACGTCAGCCGATTGGCCAAGACTCAGTTAGTTTTCAGCTTATTTCGTTTGAGGAATCATATTAGGCTTTGGAACTGCTCTAATCCATGTAGAGCTATTATGATCTGAATACAAATACACACATTGTTTCGACTACATTTATTCTCCAAGAATTATTTACCTAAGCAACCGTGACTTGCCTTATTCAGAGAGCCCGTTATTGACGCGCGTGAGTCGGGAATTCAAGCTCCGCTCAACTGCCTGTTGTACATTCTGCATCGAAGCATGGGCAGACTGACACTCAAAGCACAGCAAGTAATCGTGCAATGCTATATTTCACGAAAATGTCTTAATAAGCTTATAGGAAATTTGCAAAAATAAACTAAAAATTGTAGGAAATTTTTCGTTTTAAAAGAAAACTGAACACTTTTGGAAAATGGAATATTTAAGGCAAGAGAAGTGTGGAACTCTCTCATAGTGGGAGGAAGGGTCGAGTACGAACGGACTTTCGGATTCAAGTGAGTTGGGGCGGTTTGAGAAGGGCGAGGCATACGTGGGCAGGTAACCCCCCAAAATTTTAAAAATGGAACTAGCATTCCAAAAAGCTTTGTAAATCCGGTTTTCTACTTTCCCATAAACATAACCAAAACTTTTTCCAAAAAAAATTCTACTGGCCCAAAAATCCACGTGTGTGAGATAGCATGCAATCGGAGTGCTTTCTTCGTTAAAGGAAGACTTAGCAGAAAAATTAACCTATAGATTTTTATTATTTTTTGGATAGAGCTAATCGAGACGCACATTTTGATAAAACATTTGTCTATGTTTAATTCTAAACATGAGTCGCGAAATCTGTAAAAAAATTCTTTCTGCTCCAATATGCAAATATAGTCATTATCACATTGGAAATGAAAAATTTCCTATCGAATAGTTCTGTTGCCGAGCATTTATCTTGCTCATATCAAAAGTTATAACCAGAAATTCGTTTTGCTCGATTGGGGGTTCGGCGCATTCCTTCTTTAACACTTTTTGCCATTGCCATAGTCTAAGAAATACAAAAAGACGGTAATTTTCAGGTTCTTCTGTGGCGTGGTTGACTGCGATGTGATGGACAAGAGTATACAGGAACAGTTCTTTGAGGGTAAGCCATGTGGTTGTTTTCCGAGGGAATTTTTTGATTGATTAATTAATGCCTTTGAAAGCAAACGTTCCGTGTCTTAGCATCCCGAAAGTGTAAGAAATATGAAAGGATGCATGTATAAAAACAAACAAACAAACAAAGTGACATGATGAGGATAGTGGCCTGCTAAATACTTAGGATCTTCAGAGTACGTTATGACTTTCCCCGCGGACCAAATGACGGAGCCGGGATTTGAGTGCTTCCGGGTACGTACGATTGTCAATGATTGCCATTTGTCATTTTACCTATGTCATTTAAATTCATGACTGTATCACTACTACCGTTGATGTGTAGCTGTTTGGGGGCGTGATTAGCCAATTTTGAGCATCGATATCTTTTGTATTGATACCACCTTCCTTTTGTGTACCCGTTATAATATAATATTAACTGAAATCATACGTGGGCACGGCCCCCCGAAGTACGGGTGGTAGCCCCGAAATTTTTTTATAGGTTCATATTTCCTGAAACCGCAGCCGGATTTATGCACGAACTGTTTCCCTTCAGACATTCTTCCTCATGCTCAACGAGAAGGCAATGCAGCAGAGTGACGAGGACAACGTTGCCGATCCCAATTCATTGATGGTTCGTAGATTGATCTTCGATCTCTCTAGTTGATCTTTGATCTCTGCAGGGAGCGCGGTACATGTGGTCCCTCATTCTGAATGGAACGAAGGAAGTGTCGGAGAGGGCGTCTTGCTTGTGGGTGGAGTCGTTGAGGAAGTTGATCAACGGAGCGAGTCATCTCAGCACTTCCCTCATCGCTCAGTGGTATGCACGTTGAGAGACTAGACTGTAGGCTGGGCCAAACTAGAGTCAAGGAGAATAAGTTTATTACTCATCTTAAGCGTCGACAAGATCCTCGAGCACTACACTCCCCTCCGCGCCGTCCGCTCGCCCTCTCTCCGTCCGCGTGCGGATGAAGGGGGGCGGATGAGGGAACCGACCATGCGGTGTTTGGGGGTAAGGGGATGGAGATGAAGGGGGATTTTATGTCATCTACACAACTTGCTTTTCAATGCTACAACACCTTTTTTCTTTATTCAATTTGAGCAAACCGCTTAGGACATGATGAAGGTGAAAATTTTGGTCTATCATGACCGCGTTATTGACTGCTTATCGAGACAGTATTCGTCAAGTATCGAAAGATTTCCTTTGAGGTCCTGGAGAAGCTACTCTTTGCACTCGATCGCTCTTCCTCTGTATCCGGTCGTATTCCTCGTTCCCTCAAATTGTCAATGGTCGGCCGACCACTCCGGGTATTCATACACGTTCCGAGTGAGTGACCAGATTACGGTATTATCCTGGAAAATTTGGAAACATCTGACAAGAACATAGCGGGTTTTACTTGGTTTTTATGCAAGCATTAGGCTTGGGTGTTCATATTTTATGTTCAAATTTCGCACCTATTGATAGCTAGGTCAAGGAATGTTAAGACAGTATATTTCGTATGGTAATTTCAGAACGGGAAATCGACTCATTGCCTTACCAAATGCGCAAGGACATAAAACGTGAGTCTTTTTTATTATCTACTGTTTTGATATATTTTTGATGTGATTATCTTTTCCATGCATTCGTTAAAAGCCTCAATATTATTATATGAGAGGAAAACCACAGGCGGCAATTTATTCCCTTTTTGCAGATGACGATTTGGACCATTTAACTGAACTGCACGAAAACTATCCTGTCATTGCGCTACGAGAATACATCAAGGTGAGAAATATTTGATCTTTACATTTCATGATGGAAAGTTTTCACAGTTTTAAGAGCAGCAAAAAAGCTTTTAAATTGCCTTGAAAATTAAAGTTATGTGTTTCAGGAGATTCCAGCCTGATTATATTATATTTTGCAGTATTCACTAAAATTCCCAAATAAAAAAGAAGCTGTTTCAAAAGTAGTAATATAAAACTGCATTTTCATTGTCATTTAGCATTGGTTGACCAGTCACTTGGGAGGAAAGCGAGAAATGAGGGAAGTGGTGGCTTCGAACATTCTGCTCACGCAATGCTTCGAGGGAGGGGTCACGAGGAAGATTCGGGTATGATCTTTGATCTTTCTTCGCCTTCCTTTTCCTCATCGGTCAAAATAGAGCATGGTTTGATCTTTGATCTTTGATCTTTTCTTGTTACAGAGTGCGGACTACAAGTACACTCTGGGCGAACTGGACTGCAAGAGGAGGTGTCGGTTCGATATCCGATTGGATCGGGTCAATCCGCGGGAACACTCTCCCGCATCCACTTGCAGGTTTGATCTTTGGTCTTTATGCTTTATTGGTTGAACGCGTTTTCAATGTAGATGAGCTGGTTTTGTGAGGGGGTGATGAATTGAACACCATATCACCCAAGAATCGGTTGCATGCATGGTCTGGTAGACGTCTTTCCTTTGCAGTACTTCCGACTGGCAAATGATCGCGGACGAGCCAGAGATGGACAAGGATTCGCCCTTGTTCGCCCTCTCACGACAAGTCGGACTCATCGACAAACTGCTCGAGGTACCCAAGTAGTTCAGGGCACTTTCTAGATTAGGCAGAGTTATTCAAAAGGGGAGCTTTCCATCGAGCCCCACTATTTGATGCTGTGTACATACCAGTGTATAGTTCTTAGTTTGAAGGTTCTTGGGAAGATTGATATATATATATATATATATATATATATATATATATATATATATATATATATATATATATATATATAATGTTGATTGATGCAGATATATTATATTTTCCTTGAAGGTTGCGGAGAGTGAAGACATTCACGTTGCCATGGTTGCCTATCGTATTCTCATGACGATTCCCGTCTGTGAAGAGGTACGAAACTGTTGTGAATTACAAAGTTCAGTCGCTCACTACAAATGTCATAAATTTAGATCAGGAACTTTTGTGTACAAAACATGAACTTGGCTTTATTCTCTAATAGTGGGGATTCGTGTTTGGCAATAGTAACGAAGAAAGTTGCAGAAAAGCACAGAGATGCTTCATCTGCTGCGTAGCAACCGTCTCCTCGTCTGGTTGCAACAGAAGAGTGCAGCTCGATTCCTGTACACTCTGACCCTTCTCGAGGCGAGTTCTTTTGGAGTTGAAGGAGCAGCTTATCCTTAGCTTACGATTAGTAGTAACTGTGCGGAAGAGCGGAGTGGTATTGATGTGGGCTATTTGTGGCTAAGTACAACTGTGTTATGCTCTCGGTTCAGTCGATCTAGTTAGTTATTAACTAGCTCTTTTTTCCTCTTTTATCTTTTTATAATGAATTATTGCAGGCGCACCTGCTTCCCTCTACGGAGTCGGAAGTTGTCTCGGACGACGAGGACGACATGGAATCCCTCGGAATCGACCTCTTCTATGCCCTTCCCGTGGCTGCCGAACTGTGCAAGATGCCCTCCTTGCTACTGAAACCCCTCCACTTTAGGTATGTATAAGGGGATACGATTGGATTAGTCGTGGCGATGACTTATTTCATTCGCGTGTTGTTCTAGCTTCTACTCTGTTCTGGCTAGGCCAGGATACAGCAAGAGTATGAATGTACCAATGAACCAAGTTCCCCTCAGGACCCTGGCCATTCCTTCTCTCGTTCGGATCATTCGACTGGCTGCAATGGCCAACGGAGTCGCGCTTGTGCAAGAGGTACGCGTTGAGGAAAACGTTCCGTCAGTCATGCCATTCCTACTTCCGGCGAGAGAGCGGAGCGCTATGAAGAGAGTCCAGACAAAGTAGGAATGAGTTTACTGACGGAACCTTTTCGTCAATAATACGCGTTGTGAAATGGTTTGTAATTTATTAGTTTTACTATTTTATAGTAAGTATTTTCAAAAAAAATTTATAGTAAGTATTTTTTTGCTTTGTGGTATGAATTTTATGTTCTTTTTTGCGGAAAACATTTGTCACCATGCAAACCTTGTTCTGTCACAGCTAGAAGGAGGATCGAGGTTGTAGGAAAAGTCGCCGCGGGAATACTACCTTGCGAGGGTTGAGCAGCTTCTCAAGATTGATACGTCGAACAACGAGAGATGTCTCACTGGGAAGCGGATAAGAGAGGTACGGCTGGGTCATAAGCTATTATGAAATCGTAATCGGGCCGTTTCCTGTGAACGTTTTCATTATGGTCTTACCTGAGAAATCGTTCGACTTGTAAGTGATGGGACGTATGCTGAGACAATGAGCTCGAAGATGGAGGAACTCTCTGTCCCTTGCAGTTGTCCCACTCAATGGTCAACTCCCTCGACAGCGTCAGTATGCTTGAGCCGTTTGTGGAAAGTTTTCCGGTGAGAAAAAGGGAAGGGACGAGAACGGTGTTTTAAATACTTGGACTAACCATTCAGCTGTAGAATCATGCTGAGCAATGCATGGACAACCTTACATGGATTTTAAAGTATAATTGCTGCTATCAACCGTTAAAATGCGTCTATCCCTGAATCCCTTGCAGAAGCTGATCCCCTGTACACTCCCCGCCCTCACAATGCTTCTCCTCGCCTCCGCTCGAAATGGATCACACACTCCGATAGCGCAATCGGCCGAGTCTATTCTTCACATGGAACAGGATATCCTCGATCAGGTCAGGACTATTCTTTTTTGTCGTTGTTCGATGACGGCTTGCTCGTTTTCGTATTACTGCAGCGAATTACTGCGGCCTTTGCGGCAATTTAACAACCGTTTTAACAACACTTCTGCTGCAGGAAATGCTTCTTTCGGATGTGCTGTACCAGTCAGATTTGGTGCAGACTTGCATGCACGCGATCGCTCTCTTGGGAGCCGTGACACCAGCCGAGAGTGCGGGTAAGTGATGAAAATGCTCAATACGTACCCTTCATCTGTCAATCTGTTCCAAGTAACAAGCAGGCTGACAGCATTTTCTGTAGATACATGCCTGGTGCAACACATTATCAGTGAAACTCGCCCCATCTCTGCAACGTAATGCTTCCCTTCACAGAGATGCTCGGCCTCCGTTCTTCTGATCCGAATCCTCTCTGGCCTTCAGCTCTGATGGCTGCACTCTTCTTCCATGATGAGTGAGTTTGGGCTAGCTATCTTAAACGATACGATTATCAGGCAAATAAGAAGAGAATAGGTTAACAATGCTCTTATCTACTGTAGTGAAAGTGCACAATAGTGTGATTGCAGGCTAGTTCGCAGCCAAGCCAGTCGGACCATTATTCTACTGTCGAAAGCTGTGCGGAGTGCTCTACGGGAGGTAGGAATGAGCTTCTTATTATACATTTATTAATAACTTTTTAAAAATATTGTTTGAAGAAATAAAAATATCTTACTCATTGTTGTGTAGGTGATTCCTGCCGGCGAGCCGATTCGCTTGGTCGAATTGCTGCTTCGATTGCAAGAGAGTTGCAAGGGAACTGGAGGATACATGGAACACTACGCGTATGCACTGAAGAAGTGAGTACGGTAGGGGAGGGTACGGTAGGCAAATTACTGGGGGGAGGGGAGGGGAGTGGAGGGGGGATAGTAATTTTAATTAAAATATTACTGTGGTGACCCTTGGGCGACTTGATTACCGCAAATATAAGGACTTCTATTTCAGCCTTATTCTGCAGTCAAATCAGAAGGAACTTTCGGCTCACGTAAACAATCTGCAAGAATTCGTCAAGGAAGGAGTCGAGTTTCTCAAGCAAGCACTTGTAAGTCGCCTTATTATGTTGCGGTATACGAATATGCGCACTTTCTTGCGGTATTTTCTAATCGATTTGCTTCTTGTTACCCTCTTCTCTATGTTTTTCCCCCAAGTTACTCACAAACACTACAGTAACCCTCTCATTTTCAGCACGAATCCAACAGCATGCAACTACCGTATGCCGACGAGCCGTATCTACGGTATCGAGTGCAGGTTAGCTTCCTTTCTCTGTTTTGAATCCGTTTAAATCTTCGTGACAAGAGCTGGAAGGTTGTGATAAATATCCAATGACCATAGCTGAGCCTCCTATCCCTCATCAGGTTCTGAGTGAGCTCTTCCGCCTCCTTTCTCCCCTCGAACGAACTCTTCTCGGATCGGCATCCGAGGGACCGAGACTGTGCGAACAACTACTCGAATACTTCATCTTCCCCTCGGGCAGTGGAGGGGGGACACAGGAAGAAGTGAGGGGGCTGGACGGGGATAGCGGGAGGGGTTACGGTATACTGTACGACCCTACCATAAACCCAGCCTGGCCTTAACTTTTGTGCACGAGATTGAGTTTACTAGATTATAGAGATACCTTGCTTTCGATACTTAGTCAGTACTGGACGTTTCCTACTTCCAGGTCTCGGATTCGTTGATTCCCCGTTCGGCCACCTCGATCGAGGTCTCATCCACCCCTTCTTCCTCTTCGCCTCCCCATCCCTCCTCCTCCTCCTCTATCATTCCCCGTTCCCTCTCCGCCCTCCCCCTTCCCATCCGTCGAGTGGCAGTCTGTGCAACTGAAGCAGCTCAGGGAGACGTCTTTGAGCTGGTCAGTAGTCCACGTTTACCATAGAAATACTAATAGATTCGTTAGTAAATACCGAATACTGAGTTTTCATGGAAGCAGTGCGAATTTAACCTTCAGGTGACTCGAATCTGCGAAAAGTCTCCAGACAATCTCTCGTTGACTCAAGATGTCTTCTATCGATTGTTCTACTCTAACCGTAAGTTCATTTCCGCACTTTATCCGAAAAAGCCTGCATTTTTTATGTGAACCGCTAAGTATAGGCTGTATGAAATGTGTTACTTGCAGCATGGACTCCGAAGACTGAATTTGAGTACATGCCCAACCATGTCCTGAGGGGGGCTGGAAGTCTGGTTGGATTGAGAAATGGAGGGGCCACCTGTTATATGAACTCAATCTTCCAGCAGGTACAGTAGGGCCTACGGTAGCCTATCTCATGGGTTGGGGGGATAACTAAGACCCGTGGCCAGTTAGTAATGGCATAGTCCAAGTCGAATGGTGTATTCCTTGAGTCTAGCGGAGTTTTTTGCCTTCAGTTGTTCATGATCGATGAGCTTCGTGAAGCTGTACTCAATGCGCCGATTCCGGATGAGTTGTTCAAGGAGGTACGGTAGCCGGGGTTACTGTAATCTTTAAGGTGATTCTGTATCAGGGGGTTTATTGTTGTTTGCAAGATATTATGATGTTAATTCTGTCAATATACGATGATTTAAGCGTCGAATGTCGGATACGGGTGAGAGGATGGAAAGGGGCGAGTATGCAGTGAGAGTGCTGGCTGCAGTCCAGACACTCTTCGCCCATCTTCTGGGGTTGGTCAACTCTTATTGATTAGTAGTCCATCCCATTACCCCCCTTTTCTTCCTTTTTTCTATTATAATTCTGTCATGAAGCTCTGGTCTTGACACTCAAGCCTTCCCGTTTATACGGTTTAGAGATGGTATGATTATCGCAGATCGGAGTTGGAGTCGTACAAACCCCTCGATTTCTGGAAGGTCTTCAACTTCAAGCCAAACGGAGAATCGGTCAATGTTCGGGAACAGCAGGATGCAGTCGAGTTTCACAATATGGTCAGTCGGTTGGCCATTGTTTCGATTACAATGGCTTTTAAGCATTAAAATGTAAGCTATTTTTTCATTGTTGAAGATAAGGCACGGTGTTCTGAATGTTCGGAGAGCGAGCGAGGCTTACCTAATTATACAAAAGCTACTGTCTACCACACCACTTTTAGTTTAGTCGAGAGTTATTTTTGTATGAAAATTGGCAGTCATTTTGTCTTAATTCTCAGCTGCTGCCAGTTCGCGATAGATTTTAGCCGTATCGTATTCAAACGTCGGTAGCACGCTCGCTCTCCGAACAATTTGCATTTCTTCAGAACATAGTGAAGGGTATAAAGATAATGTATAAATTATTTTTGGCATTTTATAAAGTAGAGATAAAACTGGTCTATGCCAGGTAAGCTTTTTTTTACAGGTTATGGTTGATAGTTCTGCTCCCATTGTCTATCCTACAAGCTTATGTCTTTATTCAGGTGACAGAATTAGTGGACGAGGGACTGAAGAAACTGGGAGGGGAACCGATTTGCGAGAGAACCTTTGGGGGAGAATTCGCGGATCAGAAGATATGCAAGGACTGCCCGCATCAGTGAGATATACCTTGATCTGATTATTTACAATTATTGACAGTGGTGAAACAGTTGAGCCCATTGAAAGCAAACAAATTACGAATCGCATGCTGTATGATGTAGTTATTCTCCAATACTACAAATTGGTATACCTGGTGGTAGTATGGTGGGTTTGGTTATCTGTTCTCTCTAGGTACTCGAAAGACGAGCGATTCGAGTCTCTGTCCTTGGATGTTCGCTCTCACAACAACCTGCGGGACTCGCTCAAGGAGTATGTCAAGGTATGTGATTCACTGGGAGGGTTACGGTGGAATTGGTTACGGTAGACACGTGATTGGCTGTGCGGATGATACTCTATCAAGTAACCTTTCTGAAAATATAAACCGCAATTTCAGGGCGACGTTCTCGAAAATGACAATGCATACTACTGCGAATTGTGTGATCGCAAGGTTTGATCTTTGATCTTTCGTTCCCGTCCCCTTTATTCGGGAAGATTCCTTATTGTTATAATGCCCCTCTATTCTCTATTCAGGTCAAAGCCATTAAGCGAATGTCACTGCAGAAGCTTCCTGAAGTGTTGATAGTACAGTTGAAGCGATTCGACTTTGACTGGGAGAAGGAGATCTCGGTAGGCTGATCTTCGATCTTTGATCTCTCTTTCTTCATGTTTATAGCCTGTTCCCAGTTCTCCTATCTATATATGTACCTTGGTTCAGGTCAAATTCAACGATTACTTCGAGTTCCCGTATGATCTGGACATGGAACCGTACACGAAGGAAGGACTGGAGAGGGCTGAGAACGGACTTCCCATGGAGAGGAGGAAGGGTACGGTAGCTATTGTGGCTAGGAGGGATACGGTATATGAACAATTGAGGAAGAGCATAATTTGATAGGATATTCCAGACTAATAATGACTCTTTTGCAGACTGTCAATACGTGCTGCGGGGAGTTGTGGTGCACTCGGGCCAAGCACAGGTGAGCATTACGGTAGTTGAGGGCGGATTACGGTAGGTAGATAGCAACACTGGGACGTCACTTGATTGTGAAAGGGGATCGCGGGGGCTTACTCTATCGCAAACTGAAAAGTGTAAAATGATCTTCCCTCTACAGGGAGGTCACTACTTCTCGTACATTCGCCATCGCGAGAGTGGGAAATGGTTCAAATTCGACGACAACGACGTCTCTGAGTGGGAGGCCACCGAGGCTGCCGCAGCCAGCAAATGGTACGGTAGAGCCATTTCAGACTTTTGAATTCGACTTTTGGCGGGAAACATGATGATGTGCAGGTTCGGCTGCCAGGACAGCACTGATTCGCTCGGAAGAGGGCGGAAGCGAATGAGGGTTACCTACTGGAATGCGTACATGCTCTTCTATGAGAAGGTAGGGGATCAAAAATCGGAATGTCGAGATCAAAGATCAGATTGTAAAGATCAAAGATCACATTCGAAAAATGTATTTACAGCTGGAAACGGTGGTTAGATGCATGGAGCAAGCGGCCAACGAATCGATCTCACCGCCCATGAGGGAGACCGTGTTGAAGGGAGAAAAGGTTGGGGATTTTAATGGAAAGATCAAAGATATGTTATATTCGGTGCCAGCTCACAAGTTTACCGTATTCCTTGAAGAACAATTGAGTTAATCTAGATAGATTGGTGGGTTTATGCGATCTAACAAGTAATGGGGTATAATGAAGGTATGTATTTACTAGAGATGTTGTGTCGCTATCCCTTCCCTCCATTGCAGCCGACCTCCGCTCGTACCACGAAATCCCTCTCCCCGGTATCGCACCTCCACCGTCACTTCTCTTCAATGTCACTCTCTGGTCGCATTCGAATTCCTCCCCGATTGGAGGCTATGCTCCGCGATGGAAACAGGTAGGCAGAATAGTTGATGAGTGAGTGGACTGACTAGGAGACACGATTAGCGATAGTCGGTTGAGCCATACTAACTCACTTCTCTTTCTACATTCATCTACTCTCTTTGCAAGCTGATGTAGATTCTATTACAACATATTTTGTGGAGATGAATTGGGGGAGAACCGTCATTTTAAACTGTCTGCAGCAACATGCTAATGTATAGAAACGCTAATTATTGTGTCTTTTTGAGGGGTTTCTGTTTTTCTGATCTTTGAACTTTAAATATTTCAGACGTGTGATGCTGGAGCGAGTGCAATACTCGAACGCGTACTTCCGATTCGCGCAATCGCTCGCGGAACTTACGCTCTCCATGATGAGCGGTGGGTTACGGTAGTCTGGGTTACGGTAGTCTGTGTTACGGTAGTCCGAGTTATGGTAGTCTGGGTTACGGTAGTCTGGGTTACGGTAGTCTGGGTTATTGTAGTCTGGGTTACGGTAGTCTCCCCGCTTTTTAGGTTTACGAACTAGTAGGAACCCGTCCGAAATATATTTTTTGTACAAGTTATGTAGGTAAAAGTTGGTATTACGTGAGCGATTACACCGTATTTTTGAGGATAAAACCAGGACTTATATTTACGTACCCTAGATAACCTAGATAGCGCATCTCTGAGGTACGTATTTCAGAGACGAAGAACACGGAAGTGGCCGAGCATCTTTCGCTCTTGGCCACTCGGTCATTCGGGTCGTTCCTCGTCCACAATGGATTGCATGCCCACGACGATCTGAGAGGGTCCATGGAGTACGACAAAGTGAGAACTAGACCATTCCATTCGGGTCTTTCATGTATATCTTTCATACATAATTCATAACCGCGAAGTGTCTCTTCACCAAAAGCAGCGAAACCTATTGGTCGAAATGACCCGAATGGAACGCTCTAGTGAGAATTTAAAAAACGTAACTTAAGAGTGAGTTGAGCTAGTTGTGGCTTGTAGTTTGCGTAGTTGCCCACCCACTAGAGTGTAGTCTCCCTTTAAGCCGCAGGAGGAGCAATGGATAGCGATTCTCGATGATCTGATCCAGTATCGATTGGGTCGTCTCTGGGTTGTCAACCATATTCTCTTCTCGTCCGATATCGTTGGCTGCTTCCTCTTCGCCTCCGTTGACATGGTGAGCAAACTACGGTCTGGAATTATTATTTGTAGTTTGAACTCGGTAGGCTGCAGCTGAGTTTCGGATAAATATCTACTTTAGTTATTTTCATAGTTTGAGAATTGATTGCAGCCCCGTCAGTTCTTCCACTGTCTGATCTTCAAAGTTATCGATCGGTGCGATGTGGAAAGAGACCAGTCTATGCAGTGTATACACAAGGATGGTAGGCGTTTCTTAGCTATTTCTGATTATGCTAAAACTGGAACACCAGATGACTGTACTGTAAATAGACTATTTTGGAAAGGTTCACAAATATTTGCCTTATTGCACAGAGATGATCAATTCCAGTACACTAGACAACATTGTTTATATGTAGCTAACAAGTGAGGTTGTAAGCAAGTGTTCTCCTTGAACCGTATCTTCCTTGCAGTGGCCAACCCGCAGAACGCGTGTCTCCACAAGCTCTTCTCCTCCATTACCAAACTATCCCATCTCCTTGTCCATCTCCTGGGCAAACTTCCCACGAAACACTTGTTGGCCTTCCGATCGTATCCCATCGAATACTACAAACTCATCGATCGACTCATGAACTGCCAGGACAGTCTGGTGAGTCACTTCTATTGTAGATTATACTGTCTGAAATAAAATATTTTTTTAGAATATATATATTTGTTTTGCATTGCTTTCCGTCGTTTTCAATTGTATGACTTTAGCCCATACATGGGCGCGGTTGTCCAATCGGGCGTTAGGATGGGTTCCTGGACCCGCGAATCATAGTGCAAAAGCCTTGGTTGCTTTTGATTTATGCAATTTTTTTTATGCAAGGACGCTTGTAAAAGCGTTAGGACAACACTAGCCCATGCATGCTTTAGCCTTCCAAAGTGCTGGTTTTCCAGTTGATCGCCGTCGTGAAGGGTGGAGTGCTCAATGCATTGCTGCATATCTTCCACGGAACTCAGGATCTCAATGTGCTTACGAGAAAGGTACGGTATCCAGTGTGTAAGGGGTACGGTAGTCAATATTCAAGGAGTACGGTAGATGGTTTATATGTTACGGTATTGCAATAATAGAGGAGCGATTCATGTTGAATGTTATTCTGCATTGCAGGACATTAATACGTTGGAGCTGATAGTGTGCGATATCGCGAAGGCGCTGAGGGCTATAAGGCTGCAGGTAGATTTGGGAGTAGAATATAATCTTTGATCTTTCACGTGTTTTCCAAGTTCTATATTATGCTAATTGAGCACAATCAAGGCACTTTTATCCCGTTTTGCATGATAGAAAACACAATTCATCTACGTGTAACCTGGTCTTTACGTTCCCCTCATTAAGGTGGATGAATTCGACCAACCCCGGAATCCGTATCAACTGATCGCTCCGGTAATTAGGAAGGTCGAAATGCCGGATCTGAATGTTGTACAGTCGTTCATGCTCAAGGATGGAGGGAGTGCGAAGTGAGTGGCGGATTTCGTTCACTTGAATAATATGAAAAAGAGAGGAAACCAATCATTTCCATTTGTCATGTTTACGATGCGACTATCATTACCAGCATTTTATGATTGACAATGAGGAAAATGTGTCGTCAGTTGCGTCATTCCTATTTCTGATGAGAGAACGGAGATGATGTAAGAATGAGTCTACTGACGGAACTGTTTCGTCAACTACGGTGAAATAAAAATATCTATCAGTCTATCATTTCAAATACTTGGCGAGAGAGTATACAGAAGGGAGAGAATTAGCCTCATGTTGGAATAAAGGAAATTGAGGAACCGGTTTATTCTGCTATGTAATCACTAAGAAAAGTTTGCTAATTCAGACTGGCCTCGCATCTTCTGGATATCCAACGACGTGCAAAGATCACGTCGAATGTCGCCTCGACCGTTGATTCCGTTCTCTTTTTGTGCTTCGAAAGCCTGAGCACCTCGACTGCTGTTCTGGAGGGAATCTGCCAGGCTGTGGTTGGTTGGGTGGGGTACGGTCTTTGAAGAGGGGGAGGGGGGATACGGTATTTGGGGGCAGAATTAGTTTACGTAGGATGAGCACTGCTAAGTGAACATGTGGATTTCGGAGAAATACTATGGCCGAGGGTGAATGTCCCGTTGAAGGGACTGACGAATTTGCACGAGGCGGGTCACACTCTCTTGATGGCGACGTTGAGGGGACTTCTGAAGATGAAGGATCAGTACGAGGAGCAGAGAACGGAGTATCTCTTTATGAGTGAGTGGGCTGGCTAGGAGACACGATTAGCGATAGTCGGTTGAGCCATACTAACTCACTTCTCCTTCTACATTCATCTACTCTCTTTGCAAGCTGATGTAGATTCTATCACAACATATTTTGTGGAGATCTAGTCACATTAATACTGTGATTGACTGTGATTGAGGCTGTAATTTGCTCCCTCTGGAAGAAGTATTTGTCCATTGCAGATGCTCAACTATGCACCGCCAACTATCTGAAGGATCACATGGCACAGGTACAGTTTCGATTAATCTAAGGCCTTGTAAAACTGTGTTTATTTTGTGTGGTAATCTATTGTTTGGCTATTAGTTTAGAGGGTTTCGCTTTGCGCCCGAATGACTCCCACGATTCAGGGACTGGTTGAACTGTTCGAACTGCAACCCAATCGACAGGAACCTCTCCTTCGCCTTCTCTCCTGTGCAATCGACGCCCTGCAACCAGAGCAGCACAAGGTACGGTAGCTTTGGGCGGAAATCGTCACCGTGGTCTTTTTTCTGTTTAGGAATGCCTCATTTCATTACTTTGCACAGAAAGCAGTAGTTTATGTTGCTGTTAACCTCCCATTATTCTCCCAATAAGGGGACAAATTGGGCAACGCACATATAATATTATACCGTCCCTTGCAGATCTTCACTTCTCCGAAAGTTCGCAAGTTCCTGGTCGATGTGAGAAGTGTAGCCCTGTGCAAGGTTCAAGCCGCAACCAGGGATCCCCATGGGAATACCACTCCGTTTATGGAGGCCGTGCACAAGTATGTGAGGGGGGAAGTTCAGGGGGATACTGTAGTCAGAGAGCATCGACAGGGTGTCAGTCCTTTCAGGAGAGCTTGTATAGTGTGAGATGGAGGTGATGACGATTGAAAATTAGTGGCATTAGGGAAAATTAAAGGTTTTTAACTATCCATCTCAGAACGAATGACATGGACATATGCATGCATTGCAGGTTCCTCGGTTGGTACGAGAGGACATTCGAACGGCGTGAAGAAGGAGAAAGAAGAGGATCGAGCGATGAGGGAATGCGAATGGAAGAGGGAGGAGGGGATGAGGGGACGAAGACGAATATAGTGAATGAAGCGGAGGGTATCGAACAGATTGTGGATGTGAGTCGAGGGGAGGGGCATACATAGAAGGAATTTATGGGATTGAGGATGGTTGAACTTATAGTGCAAAAAATGTGATGATTAATGTCACCTCTTAGAAGCTTATTACAATGGTACACTGCATGAGTAGCTCCCTCTTGCAGACAGCCTTCTCTCCCGGCCAACTCTCGCCCGCTTCTCACCTCGCTGGCATGTCCCTCTGTCCCCCCTCCGACCCTCTCCCCACCTCCCAACCCCTCCTCCCCCCTCAATACTCTCAATACCCCACCTCGTCGTCATCTTCCACCTCAACCACCACGTCGTGGCAACGAAAGACGACGTCGAGGGCATCGGGAGGGGAGAGGAAGAGGAGTGATGACAGGTCACAGTGGGACGAGGGAGGAAGGACGGCTAAACGGTCAGGGAAATTCATCTTTGATGTTTGATCTTTGACCTGAAGATGATCTTTGGTCTTGCAGAGGCCCGGGCATGGCGATCCCTGTAGAAGAAGTGGAGAGGAGGACGAATGAGGAACAAGAACAAGGACAGAGAAGGGGAAGTTGGGAGGAGGAGAAAAGGTGAGGATGGGGAAAGGGAGACGGATACAGGGACTAGACTATTAGTTAAAGGGTATTGATATGAGGAGAGATGAAGGTATGACTACGTAGTTCATGCAGGAGTATACACAGACTATCCAATGATCTGAGATCGTTGACTCGCTAGTTACAGTACTGCCTCCTCTAACCCCCTCCCCTTGAATCCCTCTTCCCCCTTCAGATTCCCCTCTTCGATCGCAGCAGTCGACGATGCAGACCTCCTTCTGTCGTCGTCCTCATCCCTCCATTCCCATTCCATCCCCTCCGCCCCTCCCCCAGCCTACGATGACGTCACTTCGACTGCCCTCCCCGCCCCCTCTACAGTACCCCCACCGAGAGCCACGGCTCAAGTGACCGAGGGACCACTCGATATCGATTTGTGAGTCTCTTTTGAAGCGGTTCTATGATAATTTTCAGCTATATCGTTGATTATGTAGGAACAAATGCACGGAGGGAACGTGTAAATACTGGAATTAATATGAACATTGCAGTTCCAAGCCGCAACTTGATGTACCAATGGAAGACCTGTCGTAGGAGAGGTTCAGTTTGCGATTCACCCACCTACCGTATCCCCGTCGTTCATTCATTCATTCTGATGACTATGACTAATTTACGGTTTGCCTCCTTGCGGGATTCCTTAGTTTTTGCATGATTCGTCCAGCCCGCTATTGCAAGGTCACCACTTCTCCCTGTTCTTTTCGTTAGGTTTGATCAAGACCGCAAGCTCACTCTGTAGCGAGTAATCTATCTATCTCATACTTATCTTAAGATCTTTTCGTTCCGTTGCCATTCGTATTCGTAATAATAGTATATCTTTTAGAGATGAATCAGTTTTCGTTATTCCTTTCCTACCCGTTTAAGGGTATTCGGTTATCATCTTTCCATTACCGTATATACTCATCATTCTTCCCCTAACGTAATTATTACGGTAATACATATGTATGCGTGTGCGATGCGGGGATTGATCACTGCGCACTGTTCTCTTTTTGCTTTGCTCTTTCCTCATTCTTACTGTAGTTGTCCTACTACGGTATTCCAATCATCATTATGCCTATCGTTTTTATAGCACTCTTTCCGTTTTCCGCTGTTAGTCGTTGCTCAAAGTAAGCTATTCCTATAGTTATTGCATAGCCTTTACCGGTATGATCCCTCCCCCTACACTTATTATTATGTTGCACGATGATGTAAATGACGAATTGAAGAGTTCGAGATTCTCGCTATTTGGAAGCCTTTTTGATGGTTATACCCTCCACATGATGCCAGTCCATACGTGCATTATTAGTTGTCCGCTGAGCGTAACCATAAAAAGGCCCTAAATCGCGAACTCTGAATAACACACTTTTCGTCTCCCATATGTTGTTGTTTTCCCGTTGATGTGCATCGGCATCATCTAATCGTCCCCCCTTTTCCTCCATCCCTATTCCCTCTTCTTCTCTTTCCTTGAATGCTGTGTACATCCCCCTCGTTCGCTATCAGTAACCGGATCAATCGCTGTCGTGGGTTTTCGTGTAACGGTTATCACTGGTTCCTCTCCTCCCTCATTTTGCCCCCTCATCACACGCTACTGCTAACGTTGTATACTCTCGTTTATCACCGTCCCCTCCCTTTAAAATTTATCGAAAGCCCCGTGTATCGCCCCCCAAATATGTTTGCCTCCCGCTGATCCTTATTCTTATAATGCTATTCTTCTCTGTATGAGAAAGGGGAACTCTAGTAGTGTACCGATGTATCCGTAGACAATCTTTGTGAAGAGTTTTCACTGCACTAGACACATTGATTTGAGGCCACTGGCCACTCTCGTCTAATTGATCCTGTCATAGGGGAGAACCTTATCGCATTTCACATTTACCCCAACCCTTCAGCAGTTTTTCTTTTTCCTCGGAATTTGAGATAAATTGTATATAAGATGAAGCGGTAGTACTGCTGCTATGAAATGGTACAGTTCTTGTTCTCTCTTCTTTTCTTTATTATGGCAATTTTCAACCGATATACACGAATCGAGCAATAACAGTAAGGCACATAATAACGAAGATATAACAGTAGGAGAGCATGGGGTGAATAAAGATGTCTAGTAATGCGGCTCTATGCGCAATGTAAAATTAACTTTGAACTTTGACGAAAAGTACACATTGCAATTATTCTAGAAGGGTTCGGTCTTGGGAAATTTGTCCCGTGGTTTGAGTGGTTTGGAGAGACGGTCGAGCGTTGACAAACTGGGCGCGACCTGAAACAACAATATTGGGCTTAATTTATAAAATTATTATTTTGGTGGATTTTGGGCTTTTGGTATTTGTGAATGAAAGCGTGTGATAAGATTAATCTTAAAATAACATCTTGAATGGAATAAGAAAAGACGAACCTTGCGGGCCTTTTTTCGTGTGGTCTGCATAGTAGAGTCGCGTTTCAAACTCTAAAAGTTAATGATTTAAATTTATGGGCAGATTGTCATCACAAACAAGCAAAGCGATGGAAAAGGGGTAGGAAAGAGCGAGAAGCTGGAAGAAGTGGGTGAATTAAAAACGTGAAATCAACTTTTGACAGGCATTTCAAAGGCTTTTGATGGTTCGCCTCTGGAAAGCCCTTCTTACTTTGAGCAAAACAGTCCATAAAGTGAAACCGAATGAAAGGTGCGACAGGTGGTGAATCTAGCTTATTTCACTGTCTAGAATTGACTTGTAGATTCACCATCTCCCAGGGAAGAAAATGGCAAGCTAAGTGATCGTGTAGAAAAACCTTGCACACGGATGGAAAGCGAGAAAGCATAAGAGGAAAGGGCAGTGCTACATAAATCAGGCAGAGCACAATTGGATACACGGCCTAGATTGTGTGATTTGCATAGCAAGGCATGCTGCTCAGCCTAATTTGTCGTATTCGAGTCCGTCAAAATGTAAAAAGGGCGACTTAGACAGAAGTATTTGGTGTCGGACTAGAATAGTGCGGGTTGCCTGGGCTGATTGATCACTAGAGATGTGCATGCGAGTTCTTTTGGTCGATATGCTTCACGGCCTTTGGTGACCGGAGACGCGTCACGGTTATGAGTGGTGCGGGAAGCATAGTCATCAAAAGAATTCGCATGCACATCTCTACTGATGACTCTGTCACTGCAGACTGGTCTCGTATGCGGGAGGGGGAGCAGAGGGAGAAGAGGGCGAGCCGGGGGACGAGGGGGAGGACAACCCACCACGGGCTAGCTTCAGCTTAAGCAGCTCCTCCTCCACGAGAGAGTTGATTAGGTCCTGAAGGGAAACGAGAGTGCGAGTGGGTGCGGTAGCATCGATTCGAGGCTACCGAGAGAACTAACGTGCGCCTCAGTGATGAAGCTAATGTGAAATGCAATGTGTGGTTGCTTGAGCTGCAAAGTGCATACTGTGCTTTGTAGAAGCTTCCAACTCCTTTACTAAAGATGACTGAAAACGTCAAAAAATATAAACTACAACAACATTGTAGATTACCTGCATGAGAGTCTCGTCGGTTTGGCAAGCACGAGACTTGGTTGATTGACGGGCCTTAAAGGTGGTGTAAACAGAACAACATTAGAAACTCCCGCCACGAAGAGCCTGTACAGACTCAAAAGATTACGGTAATGACAGCCAAGCCAAACATTCGACCAAACGCAATTTTCCGCAAACTATTCCACGGATGGCATACTGTATCGGGCCTAAAAAATTGTTCGCGCTTTTATTTTTTGAATTCCCTGTACATCAAG
>LS878962.1:386074-421920 GCA_900490955.1 Micoletzkya japonica | reverse complement strand
AGAATCCGTTTGTGTTTGGATCGTGTTCGCATTGTGGTTTGATCTTCTCCTACTCGGTCGGTGTTACTCGCATTACTCTGTTACTTGGTTGTGTGCATGCATTTGAATTTTTCCTCGATTTGGGCTACTTGTAGGTGTGATGTCCCGCATCAAGATTACGCATTCAGTGCGTCGATAAATTATTATTATTATTATTATTCGTAGAAAAAGCATTGTTTATTGTCCTATATATTCGTTATCCTGTTCATATAAAATCATTATTTACTGTTATTCAGCCCTTTCCTGGCGCAAAATTGGAATCATGATCATGTGATTCAACCTCTCGGTGACTACATTATTCAAGCATTCAATAATTCACAATGGGTCATTAGTTCTGCTGAACTTGATCTTTTACAAGAGGATCTGGGGTCAGATGGGTATCGCATTGCACGGAATGCGGAAAGCGAGAGAGAAGCTGATGAGGGCAGAGGGATATGGACTGCCGCTAACAACGAGTTGATGGAGGAAAAAGTTATTTCGCTGCTAGCGGCGAATATATTTCATCTCTCCAAACGATTTCTTGAAATCATAAAGCGGTATCCTCCCTAATAATCAGCCTCTTCTTCTACCGTAACCCTACCGTACCTCGAGAATCTCCCTTCTATGGGCCCTCAATGCCTCCAATTCGACCATTTCCTCCCCCTGCTCTAGCCATTGGAAGAGCATGGCTCCTGAAAGAATTAACGTATTTAGAAGGTATATGATTTGCTAAATCCGATAATAAATGGTTATTTGATTGAGTTATTGATGGAGACGGTCTTACCGACGATGGTGTAGATGATGAGGATGATAACGGGGACGAAGGAACGGGCACCACTGCGGAGGTAGTGCAAGAGATGACTGACGCATGATGCGACAGACATCTGCGAAGGAGGGAATCGAGGAGAGAACGGGTTGGGGGAATCCACGGGGGTCAGGCTGGGGGAATCGAGTATTAGGGAAGACGAAGACCTTCCCTCAGCAAACCCATCCCTTCTTTTATCTGCACTTCATACCGCTCTCGTTCGAAATAGGAATGAAACAACTGACGGAACGCATTTCTCAACCATATCTGGGACGCGGAACGGATGCAGAAATAAGTGCATTAATCGGTAGTAATTCGAAAAAAAAGAAAAAAATAGAAAAAAGACTTGAAAGAATGTACATGTATGCAAAGCGTAAAGTTTTTTTCATTGTTTAATCTTTGTTTTGACTGTTACACGTTGTCGATAGAAGAACGACTTGCATTATTCTCATGGGATTTCGATGCGACACGCATTAAATCGACAAAGAGACATGTTTTGTCTTCCCCATAATAATTCAAGTCTTATATCGAAAACATTATTTAGAGTAGTTATATATGCATGATACGAGATTTGCAGACATGATTCAAAAATTAACCGTAACGAATTTCTTTAAAAATAGCAGGTAAAAGGAAAATTGTGGTGGCGCTTTAGACTATCTCACTATCAGTAGTAGGGGAAATGATTGAAGACTTGGAGAATAGGAAAGGGAAGAAAGAATGAGGACGACAGAAAGAGAGTCATGGAAGTGTAAGGTGGAGAGAAGGACAGGGGAGGGAGAGGAGGAGAGGGAGAGGGAGGGAGGAGAGGTAAGAGAGAGGTTGAGAGGGATGAGACAAGAAGGCCTGAGGGATATACTGCAGCCGATGGGTGCTTCATCATATGGGCGATAGGATAGGATTGAGGGGTAGATATCTACGTGTGTGACACCTGGGAATAATCCTCTTCATGCAGCGTTTATCGTTGCAAACTATAGGTATCTCTCGCAAGATTGACGTGTTTTGGCATGCTGATTCCTTTCATAAAAACAATATATTCTTTTTATTTGAAGTTTTTTTTTATTTGAAGTTTGAAGTTTATTTGAAGTTTATTTTTAGAATTTTTTTATTATTTGAAGCATCTAACAATAAATAGGTTAATAAAAAAGCTGTAACTTAATGTGAGATTCACTTCAGCTCCATTCAGCTCCAACGAGTAGGCCACTCTAGTCTCGTGAGTGTCACCTCCAGGAATGTAGCATGTGAAAAGGGGAGATTGAGTGCAGTCGAAGAAGAGAGAAGAAGAAGAGACAAAGGAATACGACTAGATAGGGGTTAGGGAGGAGAGGAGTCGGGGTGGCTTTATTACGAAGGGAATCGCCGTGAAATGAGATCATGCAGACAATGGAAATGTGGAGATCTATAGGATCGACAGCATAAACAACAGACATAATCATGATCATAATCACGTCAAAATAGGAGATATAAATATCCTGCTTGTATTCTAGAGTTCGTAGAAGATCTAAAGAGCTTTTACGAAAGTTCACGAGACTCGAGGTAACAATGCAAGTGGTTGTTGAATGGACGACGAGGGCCAAACATGCCTTGGAATTGACCAGAAGGCAGTCCAATGGGGGACTCGGCCTTCTTACCCTTTCACCACTACTTCCGACGGCAGAAGGGTTCGTTGAGGTGGAAAGCAAGCAGAGTTTTCGAGGGCTGGCTGGGGTGGCACACCACACACTTGTTTATTCTCAGGCCACTGGTCACGTCTTGATCTGGTCTGACGCCATTAGTGCAAAAAGATCCTGAAAAAGATCTATAGAACTGGGATTATGCGGGGTTTTAGCTACTTATCATAGTTCACAATACGTTGACGGTGAAGGGAAAATTAATATAACTGTACAGAAATAACAAAAACAAAATGAAAAAGGTTGAGTGAGCAATCATTGTCAGTTAAGAGTAACTTTACCGTACTCAGTTACTTATCTGACCCGGTTCAACCGTATTGGCAATACCGTAGTAGCACCGTTAAGTAGCTCTTTTTATTATCCGGCTTTGCAACGCGTTCGCTCTTTTTCTTTTTGTGTTTTGTTGTTCTTGGTTTTGTTCGCTCTATTATTATTGAAAACTTTATAGTTGTAAGAATGTCTCCTATCATCGTACACTCATCCATTAAACTAGTTCATTCACTGCTTTTACCTTCTCTAAATCGCCAATCTTTGCAGTCAATGCCTGCGGGGCTGTTGTCCTCGTCGGAGACTCAGCCATGGGCGCGGCGACGGCGACGCGCGTCGGACGACGCGTGCGTCACGCACGCGTCGCGTGTCCTGCTGCGGTCGTGCTGCTCGCGTGGAGCAGCCAACTTCTTCATCTTCATGATTGCCGTTTGCGTACTCGTGTACATCTACGTGAGTACTATGAACCCTTCGTTTCTGATGTTCAGGAATGCTGAATGAACTTATTGTCCCCGTTGCTAGGTATCCTACGGTCTCCCGTGCTTTAGGCATGAATTATGCACAGCTCAACTAGTTATCCATGCAAGCATCGGGTCTTCTAGTGCGGCTTCTCCTCGTTATAGTTTAATCTAATTTATTTTCTAGGTATTCTTCGCTGAGAGCCGCGTTGTGATCGATGACCAATATCTCAAGGCGGTGCCGGACGACCCACAGAAGGCGCTTGAGACCTTCACTCAGGTCTGCTGGGATGCTTGGTGATACATCGGACTGTCACTTGAGCACCGCCTACACGTAATACGTCAAAAGATAGAACCACTATTTCCTAAAGTAGAACTTAAATTTATTTAGAAACACGTTATTTTTTATATTAGATAACCAAATGGATTTTTGGGATATGAGCCCTTCACGGATACGTAGCATACTGTATGTTTCTGAAATATCTTCGCTAACTGCAGCTTGTAGTATTAAGTGTTCAGACGACTTCAAATATGAGTTGATGCATGGCTTGCAGCACGAAATCGCCCGAATGTGTTCATCAGATCAGAAGACGTGCTTTCGAGTAGTGGACTCAGTCGTACCCGACAGGTTTGAATATCGGATACGAACCTGTGTGTTCTGACCGGGAAAGAAATGTGGATTGTTACCATGTTTACGGTAGCTCAATGAGCTAAGCTCATTGATTAGCTCGGTTATTCCTGGTTTGCCTAAAAGACCTTACCAATTCCCTCCCTTCAGACCCTCCACAGAAGTTCGTCGTGAGCTGTTCACAGAGGGTGCAGGAGAAGGGGACAGCGAGACTGCAGTGTGGCTCCTTCCTCCCTATCGTTCGTTTATTCCTTTCCTTATGGCTATTAATATTCTAACTAAGCTCGCTTGTCATACAAGCACACAAATAAGGATACTACGCGCATTTAAAACGGGTTGGTTTAGCCGTTTGCTTATTAAGGCTACACATCAAATCTGAGCAACAATTATCTAAAAGGAAGCTGTGTCCCACAGAAGGTTGTAGTCGTACGTGCTTGCAGCGTCGATGTCGTTCTCGGAATCGGATACCCGATTCTGGACGGTCGACCACTCGCGAGTGATGAATGCGTACGTGGGGGCACTGGCTGTCGCTCCCTTCGTCCTCGGTCCCGTTCCTCTCATCGAGAAGAACCCGTATGCACGGCCTCCCTTCAAGGTACGCGCCTGAGTTGGACGCATGAAGAGTCAAGGTCTTGATCCCTTACTGCCAACGGCGTTTATTGCGTCAAGAGATCGTGAGAGTCTGTCCTGCGCGACAAGAGCTTGCGATGGGGAAGGAATCAGACCAAGACTCTTGGTCGACGGAACAACACTCTTGATTTAGAGGGTGGGCAGGGGACGGGGAGAGACATAGATAGGATGGGTCGTCTCATTGGGGGATGAGGTAAAACGTTGGTCAATGTTATATCCGAGAAACTAATCACTGTTTCTTTATTAAATTCCATCTAAAAGAGAAATATTATATGTCGTAACTAAAGGCAAAAATGCAAAAAGAAGTTAAACATTGGGGACTCAAACCGCAATGCTCAAACTGCATGACTGGCAACTATCCCACATACTAAACTTGCTGACGTTTAACCCTACTCAGATGGCTCCCATAACCCTTGCCCGTTTATGACTGCCTCTGTGAATCTTGAGCTAGTGGGCGCATAGGCATTCCTCTGTTGCAAGGTCTTGCGGGGGAATCGAGAATAAATCAAGAGGGGCGAGGTCACCAAGACTCTTGGTGGAGGCAAGGAATGGTGAGGGGAAGGGGCGAGCTCTTGAGTTTTGGTCTTGATGCGTCGAACTCTATTACGCGCTCTTCCTGGATAATTAGATGTTATTTAATTGCATAGCTTGTTCATTGAATTGTGAATAATCATTTTGTTGGTCAACTTACTAACAATAAGTGTATAGCATACATTTGAAAGGCATACTACGTTCACGAAACTAGTTATAATTACAGATTATCTCGATTGGCTTGGGAGGAGGTAACCTGGATATGTTCTGGGCTGGTCTCAAGCGGAACGTAAGCTGTTACGCATTTTTCCAATGTTGAATTTCAACGTTTGCTTTGTCTACCAGAGTAATAATCGTTGATTTCAGCTGAAGATTACGGTAGTCGAGATGGAAGAGGCGGTTGTCAATGTGGCCCACGAGTGGTTTGGAGTCAAGGAAACGGAGGAGAGGAGTACGGTAGTCGGAGATGGGATACGGTATCTGAAGGAGGCCAAGGCGAAAGGTAGGTGGTTACCATACATTTGAAAGGCATACTAGCAATAATAGGAGAAACCTTCAATGCTGCACATAGCTTTTAACGGTGTGCTCACTCTAATTGCAAAGTTTGTCAGGGATGAGATGAGCGATGAGAAGTGTAATGTGATGTACAGGTGACAAGTTCGACGTGGTAGTCGTCGACGCGTGCGATTTGGACGCGTCGCGGCCGTGTCCAGCCCGAGCCTTCCTTCAACCGTCAACCATTGAGTAAGCAACGACGATTGTGGGGCAATCTGCTATTTCCATATCCACCTGAACCTTTGAATAGATCACGATTTTTCCAATATGCATGGTTATTCAGCGTTTGGTTGATCTTTGATCTCTCGCAGAGCGATCGAGTCCGTCCTGTCCCCAGAGGGTATTGCAGTAGTCAATGTTCTACCGTTTGGAGACACTCCAGGAGTATTGGTCGATGAGGTAATAAGACAAGATTATATTCACACATTAGATAAAAAGGTTTTACATCGGGAGAGCACATAAGAAAAGTGACTATGAGCTGTGGATATTGGTTGATGTGCAGGTAGTCAACCAACTGCAACGCGTTCTGAACGCGTGCGTGCGTCTCTCCGTTCTGCATGAAGTCAACGTCGTTGTCACGTGTTCTCGCAAGGTAGATGGGCTTTGCTTTCTGTGTTATCGATAAAGCATAAGACCAACTTATACTTTTAGCTTGCAGATGTTTTGTGCAAGTTTACCATTTGCAGTCGATTCCTCAGTCGCGTGACACAGCTCAATTCCTACAGTCGCGACTCTCTGCCGCCTTTTCAACTTTCAAGTTGGATAATGTGATCGAGAAGGTGGAATTTCCCATGAAATAAGGAATGCATAGCTGTATAAGGATGTGGTGAGTGGTCTTCGGTAGATTCCCACTAGGTACTACAGTAGTGCAATAGATACACTATTCATTTCATGCTGGCAAGGGAATGGTCACAACTTCGAGTTAGACTTACAATTAGAGATGCCACTTGGCAGGGTGATAGTCCTGTCCACCCTATTCCGAAACTGCTTTCTAAATTTGCTACATGACATATAGACCAAAGATCAGATCCGTCTTCTGTTACACTAATGCTTGATATTCGTCTCACTGTTCGCTCTTCAAGGAGCAGTTATGGAGCAGAACAAAGTCTCTCGCTTCGTCTACTGGTTTTTCAGGGTTCTAAGGTATTCGTAATAAAACAGGCAAGGAGAGAGACTTCGCCAATCGCGATAACTGCCCAAAGGAGAGGAAAAAGAGATGTTAATATCAAGCACTAGTGTAACAGAAAACGGCTCTGATCTTTGGTCTACATGTCATGTAGCAAATTCTGAATGCAGTTTCGCGATTAGAGTGGTCAGGCCGATCACCCTGCCAAGTGGCATCTCTGGGTCTAACTAGAAGTTGTGGCCATTCCCTGTGGGTTTGCACTATAGAGCATATGGTGCTACTGGTGAAACCAGCAAGAAGTTTACTTGCTAATTGTAAGAATGAAAGAGAAATATTCTAAATTGTTCATGCCCAATGGTGAGAATATCGGGTTAACGCTTGGTGACTTGTGTACTGGTACTGTACTTAAGAATAGTTAATATGTCAGTTACTTTCGTTCGTGGCTTTAGATATAACCGAGCTTTTCGAGAGATTCGTTTGTTTTACCAGAGTTTTGCATAGTATGGTTGTTGTAAGCCCTACATTGTGTTATGCGCAATATTCGGTCGTTTTGGTGCTATTCATTGCACAGATCCTACGGTATAATATACTACTTCGTTTAAAAGGCATTTATTTCGTCACAAAGGGAAGACTACTTGCGAATGCGTAGACTGAAGAGATCTTCGATCGGTGTAAAATGAAATGATAAGTGATTGATCATTAAGGTGAAATGTAACTTAAAGCTGGTAATACCCGCATAAGAAAGCTATCCGACTTAATTATAATGATGAAGCTAAATCTATGCTATATGATATATAAACACAGAGCTGGACAATGAAAAAGTAGTGTACCATATGCGAAAAAAGAGTATTCTCTATTCCACCACTTCATCGTCATCCTCCTCTTCGGGAAAGCGTTGTTTTCTGAAGAAATGTTTCGTCTTTTTCTCTCTCATTACTAATAAAGATTAGGCTATTATGGTTATGGAGTAACCAGTCTTGTATTATAAGCTTCGCTATTCATAAAATAGTGCAGTTGTGCGTCTACCGAGTACCCTCACAAACCTTGCAAAGATCCAACAGGCAACAACACAGATGACTCCGAGTGTCTGTAGCACTGCGTTGGAAGTGTGGAAACCGATACGGAATCGTTCATTATTGTACACGACGCAGTTGCCACGGGCTGCAATGGAAGTATGTCATGTCGAGTAGAGCTTTACATAGGACAATAGGAAAAATATTACAACAAGCTTGTTGGTCTAGTCCGCAATAATAATGGCTACAAATTTTGTATAATCTGAGACCGTACCATCGGGACATGTGCTACTCCACATGATACACGATTTATCGATGAGCCAACCGAGAAAGAGCGGGGCCGGCATGAAACCGAGAAGGTTGGTTATGCATGACGCAAACGACAATGCAACCACCTTCTGGTCATCGTATACGGACCTAAAAATTGAGAATTTTAGTTTGGATTGAGACGGATTCGGCTGAAAGTTTTTACGGTTTTTGTAAAAGTTATTGATTAGCAATATACAGTAGGACTTTTACAGAGTACAGTAGGACTATAATACCGCAATACAATCATCATCGTTGTCATGAAGAAGAGGTTTCCGAGGAAGAGACCAATGAACATGACTGCGATATACCTGCAAGTAGCATACCTTGTCCAATTTTTCAAAACACCTTAAAAGAGAATATTAAAGAATGTGTATAAGTCACACATAAAGTGTGTGCACAACGATTAAAATCTGGAGCTTCATTTCAATAAGTTGAGCGTCTCACTGACCCTCCAAGTGCGAGTGAGCATTCCGAATGCACGACACCGTGATACGCGTCCTGTCCGTCGAAACAATCGCAGTCTCGCCACTAAGAGGAAATATGTTATCTAAGGATACGTTTAATCTTAGCTATAGGAGCGCTTAAAGGAAGAAAGCAGCCACTAATCAAAAGTTTCAAAATTTTATGACATTTTTTTCTAAGGTTTCAAAATCCATGGAAAAACATAGAGACAATGAAAAAATAAAAGAAAAAGCTTGAAAATCGCTTGTTTTATTTTTTCGTTCCGGGCTTCCGTCGTTGAGAAGAATGTCGCTTTTGGCTCAATTCCTTTCGCTAAACGCAGTAGCGTCGTCGTTGGGCGAAATTTCAAAAAATCATTTCTCGAATACTATTATTTTTTGTTATCTTTCCTTTTGTTTTTATGCTAATTTCCACAAGATCTTTCATATAAGCTTCACTTGAAAATCACTTCCATGTCCCTTTACTATACGACTATAGCGATGTTTCACCTGATAGTAAGCGTAGTTCCGACAGCCAGCATGACACGGGGAGAAGTAGTTGACACCATCGTAGTTGACGGGGTCGAAGTGGGTTACTGTTATTAGGAATAATCATTAGGCATAAGAATCGTAATGTTCATAATGGGATAATGTTCAATTTTAGAAAATCAACTTATTTGGTAAGATAATTCAACCCGAAATACGTATTCACCTGCAGAGCACATGCAGTGAGATGAACAGCTGTGATGGTGTCGGAATTCCCAACTGAATATTTTTTAAAAGTTTTGAACGATGGACTTATTTACCTGTCCTCATGCTGAAGGTACTCAAGGCCGTGAATTTCCGCCTGTGGACATGAGAATAACATTCCTGAAATTAAAATCGCTACCTGATTCTTTGAATTCGTTTATTAGCTCTACACTAAACAAGAAGATTGAACGATACCTAGCAAGTACGCAGCGACAACAATGATCCATGATAAAGCCAGAAGAAGAATAGCAGGACGAGGGCCTGAAACAAGATGTGTTTGCTGTTATGATTCATTTTGCTGGTGCATACAATGGCAAAATGGTTTCATGGTATGCCTTTATGTTACGATAGTATTTGAAATTGTCACGTACCAACATTAGAACGAGACAGAACCCAGCCGCCTATTGCAGTGGAGAAGGCAACAGCTCCGATTGAGATCACACCTCAAAGAAGGATACTTATTACTAATGCATTATTATGTATGGTCTTTTCACTTCTGAGCAGTTTTCCAAACTCTTTCCTTCTATCACAGCTTACCTGCATAAACATCGGCTAGAGAAGCCGACCGGCCAAATTGCGTCTCTATGTACTTGGGTAGATAGGTGCCATACCCTGAATAGAGCACAGACTCAGACTTCTTGCAGTTCATTTAACTTGAAACAATTCGTAATTATAATTTGGATGCAATGATCTATCGCGAACTGACCGGCTATGAGATAAGACCCGAACATCCACCCGAGGACCATGGATACGTAGACTGGGTTGCGGAGCAGATCGGACACGATGAGCGGGAAGTCTTAATTTAATATTTCCTTTCTGATAATTACGTATAAAAAATAACCACTCATGCTCTTCTTCAACCGTGTACATCCCGTATCTTCATTATCCTCGACTACGGGTAAGTGTGGTCGCTTCTCGGTCTTATGGCGAAGAGCTTGTAATTCCATCTGAGAAGAGCGATCAAGGAGTAATCAAAATTACAGCGTAGAATATGTTTGAAACTATATGGTGCTTACCCCATCTTCTTCAACGTACGTCTGTGGGAAGCAGAATATGGGGAACGCGGCGAAAAGGTACAGTACTCCACAGATGAGGAAACCTGATAAGTGGTAAACATTTTATAGTCAGATTCACTATTCCAACACGTCCACATTGTTCTTAAAACTGCGTAACTATAAACAAGAACTCACCTAACCACCACGCACCAATCCACTCCTCATCAGAGGGAACCAGACCATCGGGAACTGAAAAAGTAATTCTATGTGATCCGAATTTCGAGTGTACGTTAGTTTTTTGTTCTGCATTCTCTGTAGATAAAGTATTCCCAAATAAACAAGTAAAAGTAGATCTCTCATTATAAATATAGCATACCGTCTCCGATGCTCGTATACACTTGGTTCAGTCCCGCCGCGAGAGCGAATCCGAAGGCAGGAGCGAAGGCGTACATACTCGTTAGCAGGCCTGCATTATGATGTTGAGATGTATTTCCAGTTGATCGATTCTCTAGCCGAGTCAAGAGTGCTTGCTTACCGAGAATGAAGGGCGATCGTCTCCTGTCGTCCAGATTGTTGTCGATGTACACATAGGCGAGGGTGTTGAAGGGAGCAGAGAAGACGCCCGCAAGAAGTTGGCCGAGTGAGAGAATGAGGAAGGCTGTTGTGTGTTCTGAACAATGCATAGAATTAGGTAGGATGTATCTTCGTCATGCCGGGGATCCATCGTATGCATAGGTTATCGCTGATCAAAGCAAGCTACATCTTCTCTAGGAAGAACACGTGTATGATGCGATCTATTCATTTCAAGTTGAATTTTACATCAAAATCATTCAGATAAGCTAACCTGCTCGTTCTCTTGAACAATTATCTGCCTCTGTTTCAAATCTGTTTTCGTCGCACTGTGAGGACATGATGTAGCGCTCCTACAATGAAAGAGTACAGCAACCCACAGTCTGAAATATGTGGAAGCTCTCCCATTTCCCAAGGGTGAACGAGACAATCTTGGCTTTAAAAATTATGAGAAGGTAAATGGTGGAAATGAGCTCACTCTGTACTTCGATTGGTGTATATCGTCGTCAGACAGGGTTCCGAAGAAAAGGGCCGGAAGAGCTAAGACGAACATGGAGAGGGAGGAGAGGAGAACGGCTTAAGACACAATGACTTACTACGATTTCACCGCGAGCTAAAAGAAGTAGCTTTTGCAAAGTTGACGAAGTGTTACATTTGCAAAGTTGACGCTATTTTGAGGGAGTTTCTTGAATTTGTACTTGCCTATTGCCGTGATCTTCGGCTGGTGTGCCTTCTCTCCGAAGTATCCGATGGCAAGGATGGCCACAGTGTGACCAATGTCGTAGATCGAAAGAAGAGATCCCGATGGTTCGGAAGAGATGCCGAATCTGAGAAGATCATATGAATGGGAGAACGAGGGCAAGATCTGTGTCCAAAAGGCATGCGTATGCCGCCCCAACTGTGAAAAAAAATTTGAAGAGAGAAAGATCGGTTGTGATCAAAATGTATTACGTTCGCACTTACCGTTTTTCTAGTGTCGTCAGCATGCCCACAAAGTAGCCAAGATATGTACCCTAAACGTTCAGCTGTGGGCTACGGTATATTCTCTATCCGTGTAGACGACAAGGTGGATAAAGCTTTGAGACGGACATACTTGGACTGCTACTACGGCAATCATTATCCCGACGAAGTAGTAGATGGAAGGAGGACTCTTCCGATCGGAATCCACGGCCATATTGACGGAGGTTAGACTACCTTACAATTGCAATTGGTGTGACGACCAACAAAAAAGTTGACGCGAAGGAGGGGAACTTCTCGAAAATAATTCGTCAAAGATGAGTACTTATTTTTATTTTGACACTGTGAATCAGTGTTGCGCGTTGCGAAGGCGAATAGCGAGGCTTCGCATGCCAGTGGCATACTAGATTAACTGCTGCGAAGGTTCGCAGTGAGGGAAGGGACGACTCGCGGGGAATGCGAGGCCTCGCACTCCCCCACCGTTCCCCCCAGTGGCAATGCGAGGCCTCGCGCTGTCAGCAATGGCTCAGAGGGATGGAGAACCCCATTTGGGTTCCAAGATGTGTTTTCATTTTATTTAAACTACATATACAATTCTGCACATGTTATCTTGCTGGGCATGTCATTTACTCGCCTGTGAGTCTGATTTCAAAAGAAATACATTATCATTCAGCTATGTCTTCGCCTCCGGATCTTGCTAGCCGATCGCAGTACTCCACTTTTTTTGAATTTCTGCCCGACCTCAAGGCCAGATGTCGGACGTGCGGCATCGTTATTTCACGGCCTAAGAGGACGACATCGTCGATGAAGTCGCACATGAAGACTCACCCGGGATTGGAAGGCACGCTTGTCATCAGAAAGGTATTTATTTCTTAAATATTGACTCACAGGACTGCCCATTTTGAATTAGGGTGTATTAAGGCGTTGATTAGTTGAGGATTGCAGAAATCAAAATAGCAAAAGAAAATAGTTCGCCTCGACTCCGAACCGCTGTCCATCGACTCATAGGTGGCGCCGTTACCATCACACCATGCTATCAAGCACGCGTCCAAATGAAGAAGTGCCATTCATCATTACAGGAGGCGAATCAGGAGAGAATACGCAAGCTGGTCAACTTCGTCGCGCAGAACTCCACTGCTATTAGTATCGTTGATTCGTCTACATTCCGTGACTTGTTCGATGATGATATTCGCTCGTCCATCCCACATCGAGATAGCCTTGTTCGTGTTCATATCCCGGAACAAGTCCGTGTCATAAAACAAGCGATTAGAAAGGTTCGACATTTTTTGAATCTTTAAAACTTATGCTTCATATGTAATGGTTTTGCTCGTATAATATTAATAATTATTCTGCTTAAGAAAATCGGAGGATCGCATGTCTGTCTATCAACGGATGCGTGGACGGCAAAGTGCTCGAAGATGAGTCGAAGATTATAAGCTGTAATATTCATTTCATTTTAACTCATCTATTTAGCGCATGCATTTCTTACAATCTGAAGTGCGTAGGGATTCCGCAAGCCCTTCCGACAAGATGGAACAGTACATTCACCATGGTCTCCCGAGCATTAGAACAGGTTATAATTTTGGATAATTAGATTCACACATTTTCTCACTACACGAGTTATTTGTTCGTAGATTCATGTGATGGTATTGAGAATAATGTATTGATGTTGTTGTAATGCTTACTTTCTCTTTGAGATGAGCGCTATCAACGAGAGTCAAGCTATGGACCAGCTCAAAACTTTCGATTCCATTGAGCAGGCGATTCTCTTGAAGTTCACACAACTCATGCAGCCCTTCTACAAGTACACAAAGGAGGTAAATAGAAATTTCAAGTGTTGCATTTTTTTTTCTAACAATGTGCATGTTTTTCAGCTTTCGTCTGAAAATGTCGGGCTAGGAGAAGCTATTCTCGTGCTGTCGGAATTGGACGTGCATCTGGAGAAGTAACATTGCCTTTATATGCTAATGTTTGAATTAAATAGAAATTTTTGCAACAATTTTATCTTCTTTTGTGTGAACTAAGCTTATTCAGATTTGTGGACGGCGAACGTGAAGCGGGAATCAAGAAAATGGGAAAAGCCATGCAAGCAAAGCTCAACAAGACCAAAAAGTACTACATGGAAGACGAACAAATGGATCGGACTCTGTTCTTCGACCCGCGGGTCGTGGCTGTACTTGAGAAAAATTGGGAGAAGTTGGCTGAGAAGTTCGAAGGTATGGTTGTAAAGGTGCTACAAGCATTATGAGAGTGTCCTAATAGTATGTTGAATACTTAATACGAGCTGATACTGAATACTGAATACGAGGATGATCTATAGGTAAAATAAATGATATATATGTTATGAAATTAAATATATTCAGAAGAGGATACTTCGCCGCAAACGTCATCTGTTGCATCTTCCACTCGGTACCCTAATCTGAAGCGGCGCAAAGTCGATACTGAAAAGTCTCCACTAAAGCTTGAAGTGGAAAAATACTTGAAGGAGTCCGAACAGGTTTCACTGGAATCTTATCCCATTACATGGTGGAAGAGCCGTTCGGCCCTCTATCCAAGGTGAATTTTACATTTGATTTTATTACGCAAATTGGATACTACAAAATTTCCCAGAAAAGCCGTAAATATGTAGAGGGTCTGCGTGCTAACTATGTGAAACGAACATGTTCAGGCTATCTACTCTCGCGATGAAATTCCTAACGATTCCCGCTACATCGGTGTCGGCCGAGAGAGTTTTTTCTGCAGCAGGTATGTGTTTTTTCTTATCCATTACATTTCTTAATTTATTTACAACACATGACTATTCAGGGCTACTCGACAAGAACTACTTGCGTAACAGGATGGAAGGGGAGTTGGCGGAGGAGCTTTTGCTCATACGAGTGAACAGTACTGCCACAAGAGCTAGGTAAAGGTTAAATAAGCTATTTACATAAACATGTGTAATTTGACATTGATTCAGAGAACTGTCTGTGAAAGAGCCGAAAGAACTCGTGCCGAAAACTTCGCTTCCAAACGATAAGACTTGTGAAGACTACACTACTGGTACCGTAACCGATCAAGAACCCGAAGAGGAAGAAGCGGTAGAGGATGAACTCGAATCAGATGAAGAAGAACTGTAGCTTCCCTCATTCGCTATATTTCAATATTTCTCTCAGATTTCAATATTTCTCCCAGAGTTAGTCGTTACTTTGTTATTATTTCATGACTGCATATGCTAAATGCTACAAATTAAGTTGTCTATCTTTTTGTTTTAAACGTTGATAAAGTAAGATAAAGCAGGAAAGTCTATAGATTGTGTGAAACACAAACGGGTCTTCTCTCCCTCTGAGCCATTGCTGACAGCGCGAGGCCTCGCATTGCCACTGGGGGGATGGGTGAGGGAATGCGAGGCCTCGCATTGCCACTGGGGGGATGGGTGAGGGAATGCGAGGCCTCGCATTGCCACTGGGGGGATGGGTGAGGGAATGCGAGGCCTCGCATTGCCACTGGGGGGATGGGTGAGGGAATGCGAGGCCTCGCATTGCCACTGGGGGGATGGGTGAGGGAATGCGAGGCCTCGCATTGCCAGTTCCTAACCCCTTCCCGTCCTGCGAGGCTTCGCTATTCGCAACGCGCAACACTGCTGTGAATGCCTTCAATGCGTTGCGTAGAGTGAATTGATGGCTAATTATAAAATAAGCGCTAACTAAGTAGATATGAGTCAGGATACTGTGCGGAAAGATGTTGTTGAATCATCTTGAAAAAAGAGTAATAAATGGGAATAAAGACAGCCGTTGGATACTTAGATGTCTCTATGTTTAACTTTCCGTCTCTACGCGTCTGAGTCTATTCCATTCTCTCTATCCCTCCCATCGTCACTCCTTTCTTATCTCTCACTTGGAAAGCACGCCACATGCTTAGTGCGATCGAATGCAAATATGCAGCAGAGGTGAAATGGCAGATAAGAAGTGTTCGTGTTCTACAAGTTTCCTTTTTTTCACTGAAACTACTGGAAAAAAAACAATGAATGCTGTGGTAGAACCCTTGCAGAAGCAGTGGAAAAACAAAAGCTGATGCATTGTTTGTTTGGGCAACATGAGCAGACGTAAAGCATTCACGCTTCGAGAAAAGTGAGCTGAGTTCAGCGACTTATTGGCATTCCCTTATTGTTAGGATTGTTCTTTAGCGGAGCTCATATTGTTTTGGCTCGTATCTTGCTTTAATATTTCAAAATATCTCATGTTGTAGGTGGCGTGAAAGAAATAAAGAAGTAAGGAAGACGAAGGGGCAGATGTAGTAAGCTGCATTTCTATGTCAACAAACAAAAGAGAACTACCACGGCCACGGCAAAGTACGGCAACATTCAGGCAAACCATTTCGTTTCTTTGGTAAGTTACAAAAGAAACAAAAGCTATTTCGTTGTGAAGTTACTAACTGGGACGTTGAGAAGAAGAGATAAACAAGAAAGGAAAAAGACGGTTACGAATAGTCATGACAATGCCACACAGAGACTCCAAGCGAAGGACTGACCAGAAGATATGAAATATGATCTGCGACTTTTACCCACTGGCAATCTACCAATCAGAAATGCACGTGAAAATAAATGGTTTGCAGTCAACGATTTTGCGATTGTTCATAGATAGAATGTTACGAAATTTTCCTGTTACACTGAAATTGCCATTCCATGGTATGTATAGTAACGAATGAATCACCACTGTAGTTGTTGAAGCGTAAATAAAAGAAGGGAAAGGTGAGTCAAACATGCGGTAGAGCTTACACAAAACACACACACATGCATGTAAATATACGAACGGAAATCAATTCAAAATATGGGGATAGGTTTCTATGAACTGTTCAAGCTTATTTCCATTGCTGGACGTAAAAGCCCATCATTTTTTCGCACTAAAACCAATAAAACGTGCCCAAAGGGGAGAGAAATTCTAACTCTGAATCATCAAGGCGGTGAGTCAGGAGAATGCAAAGATAGGAAGAAGAAGAGAGAGAGAAAGAGAGCGTTTTACCCAGAGAGCAAAGAGAGGGAGGGGAAGGAGGGAGGGAGAACTGAATGGGAAAAGGGAGACAGAGTGCGAAAGACGCACAATTGGAGAAGAGAAACGAGAGGGTCAGAGATGGGACACAACACTTTACTGCTCTATTCCACTGACCGGTGAAGGTCATTGGTCAGAAGGAGAAGGAGATTAAGATGATGGCCGGTGTTTAGGGGTATTGCTGGAGAAGCTTAAGGTATAGCTGAATAGCCCCTTTACCTGATCACATCCCCAAATAATAAACAATTAATGCTCTTCTAGATCGTTCGTTTGGAGCAATATCACATTCGCTCTGGCCCTCCTCCACACCTCACTCACTACCGGCTCCCCTCGTCTAATTTATGTAATTTTAATTTCAATGTTGTAGAGCAGTTAATCAAAACGGTTTATCTTCTTCTGAGATGGAGAGGTTCAACGAAAATGCATTACTTGATTTTGCAAATCCCACGGAAGGTTCTCGCCCATTCCTTAGTAAATAGAGTAAGGCAAGCATAGCAATACAATTGAGAACAATGAAATACTTTGTTTTAACACTATCACGAGAACAAATAATAAAGAAATCTAAAATAAGGACAATGTCTCTAATGAAAGATAAACTATATAAGATTTTCTGTACAAGATCGTTAAAGGTGGCAGTTAGACGGGATGACCGAAGACACGACACTGAAATGAAGTAGATATTAAGCTATTTGAGGACCGATGCCTGCTAGGTAGATAAAGTATGCCGTAATTTAAGAACGAAGACTAATGAATGGAGAATGACTCACTAGATATAAGCAAGTGAACGAAGCTCCATGGTTCCCAGTTAATTCAAGTATAACCGATGCAAACGGCGTCGAGCGGTACGCCTCCTAAACGATTATAAAATGATACCGTATTCAAGATATTAATAGGTGAAAATACGCAACAACGTGAAAACCAGGAGTGAATATTATGCAGCACAAAATAGGCTTGCACTGAACAAATGGGCTCATTAGCAGCGAGTCACCCTGTTTATATAGTCCAGAAGGACAGGCAGCTCATAGCTCTCACCACCAACCGTTTCACGTATCGCAAGTCTTTTTTGGAAAAAGGGGTGGCCATCGTTTTCAAGTGGGTAGTAGTATGGAAGAAAAATAAAAAATACTACGTTTCCAACACGGCGCAAGAATCCAAAAGCTCTTTTTGCCTATACTTAGATCAATTCTCGCTCGACTAATTCATAATTCGCATTAACGATAAGTTTCCCAAATAGTATCCTGGTCCCATCCAACCTTCCCTGGAGTGGACTACCCATCTCTCCCCCCCCCCCCCCCCGACTGACCTGTACCCTACACGACACAGCCACTCCCCTCAACGGGATTCCCTCCACTTCCCTCCTCGCATCCCTCGTCGTCTCCTTCGTATACTCACATCGACTCACGACCGTCACACAGTCCCTTTGTGCTTCAGCGTCACGACAACCCTGATTACAGTCATGCGTGGGCATGATTGCAGGTACCATTATTTGTTAGCCTACAGCCGAAGTTTTTTCATGTACTGCTTACAATAGAATGCTGTAGAAAAATAAAACTGAGCTAAATTTGCTTATGTACGGCTGTACAACTGCAGTAAACTACCGACAGATTGCCCACGTACCATTACCGTATTAAAATATTAGTAAGGAAGCCAATCCGGTCACTACTAGAGTTCGGCAGATGCCCAATGACTTGATCATGAAAGTGCAAGAATGGACGGAGGCAGGGGGGGGGGGGGAATGAAGAGACGCAGACAAAGAATGCACTCTCATGACTTGATCATGAGTCATCTGCGAAGCTCTAATCGCTACTACCTACTACTATTGACTTTTATGCCTTCTACTGCCACAATGAAGCAAGTTTCTAACCACAAACGACAGGTTCCTTGGAGCAGATGGCGGAATTCCCTCGATTTCCCTCCAGTACACATGCTCGTATTCGAATCGGGTCAGAGTGCCTAAGAATCGCAATTACCGTAGTCACACAAGGGCAGATCTACCCCAAGAATTCCCAGAAGTCGCACAAAGAAGCGAGACAAGCGTGCGAGACTGGTAGCAAGGAGAACTAACCGGGTTCGGATAGTTGAATGGCTACGCGGGCAGCGTTTCCCTTGACGGGGAGACACGCTCCAGGAGCACTCATAGTCCGATCCTTAATCGGTCACTTGCTATTTATACTCACTGGTCTATTGCTAAACAGCTGAAAGGTGTACCACAATGAAATAACTAACGGTGATCACGAAATTGGCCGAATCGTCTCCATGGAAATAGTAGCTTGCAGCTGAGTAGTGAATGGAACGCGTCGTCAGCGAGTCGATCGTCCTGGCGCCTAAAATCAGGTTATATATATATATATATATATATATATATATATATATATATATATATATATATATATATATATATATATATATATATATATATATATATATATATATATATATATATATATATATATATATATATATATATATATATATATATATATATATAATTTATCAACTAATTATTCATTGATACGTGGGCAGCCTTACCGTCCATTATTTTGAACTTTTGAACTATAACTTGGGGTTTTGGTTAGCCTACCAATAAGGCATCTGGAATAATAAGGCGCCTACCAAGTTAAGGTTCTGACAAAATGAGGGGCCTACCACCCGACGGTCGGGTCCGCGCCCTTGTATTAGGGTTTGAAAAGCAAGCCTTTAATAACATTGTGAGACTGCGACAGTGATGAGGAACGTGGAAGAATGAAGAGCGTCAGGCGATAAATAGGCTAATCGCGCTTGGTTTTCAAACCCTACCATGTATGATTCAATTGTCATGTCTATTCGTTTGCACATCATTCTATTTCCCTTTGTATTTGAACGCGGAATGGGTGTACCCCGATCAGCGATCTTCCCTGTAATCTGACCCCTCCCACCTACCATATAAATGATTCGCCAGATTCCTCTCGGTCGTATCTTCCTCGTATTCGACCTTTCTCGTTGCATTCTTCGTTTGTCCGCCTCCGTCCATATTCTGTACGGCAACCCGAAGATCGTCAATGTCCTGAAGAGCTCAAATATACTTCGAAAAGACATCGTAAAATTACCCTTGGAAAATCTAGCATCAGCGGATCTTGATTATTTGAACCTACTATGCAGGCATGACACTGTATGGGCAGCCAATCACCGGTCAGTTGGTGTTACTCTCATTAACCAAAAACTTGGCCTGACTACGATTGCATACACGGTGCTTACCTTGACAAGGGGCAGGAGAATCTTGTGAAACTCCTCGTCCTTCTTCAATGATTGACTCGATTCAACGGAACTAGTCAAGGACTGAAATTGCATAGAACTGTCCTTCACACAACTGTGCATAAATAACGGCTGACTGCAACTTTCTCCCTCAAAGAACAAATATGAACGCAGTAAAGAAACGGATATGAAGAGAATGAGAATAAACGCATGCCTGCACTCGACTCTCCACACGGTCCAACCGATTCGAATGGGCTGTGAAAAGCTCTGAAAAGAGAAAAGCATAATATTTGAGAATGTCTGCCTGCTTCATAACTACTATGCAATAACCCGTGCAAAACTATAATGAAAATACTATCTGCTTCCATTCCCCTTACTCGCAATCGATTCCTGTAGTTTTCGCACGTCCCCTCGCAACTCATCCAACTCTCCGTTACCGTATCTGAATGACTATTTTTGCTTTAATTTATATTTCGACACAAAGCTTAAGAAACGAATAAGCAGGTACGCAGCGAACGCATCGCCTACTCGCTTTCATCCCCACTCACGGGGTCATCGGTCGCCCCTCTTCTTCCTTTTCTTCTTTGACCGACTCCTTCACTGCGTCAATCATTTCTTCTCCCTTCTCAGTCAAATCCTTCCAGACGTTCTCGATTTCTGACTGCAATAAACCCCAATCACGCATTACCAAGAAAAATGTGCTTTATTATGCGAACCGCTTATCAGAGACGACCCAGAACTGGAATTTAGTGAAGACTTGAAAAGAATGGGAAGAAACCACGATGTAATGAACCTAGTGCAATGCATTCTCTCTTGTTAGCAGAGACAAAATCAAGATGCATTGTTCCGAAGAACTAAATTTAATGTTACGGCAACATGCCAACAGATAACATACCTCAGCGCGTTTGTACACTTCATCGAATCCGGTTCGAACCCGATCAGTGACTTCTCTGTATGAGTCAGTGTAGTCCGAGGGGTCTAAAGATCTTTTTTAATATTAAAGAAAGCCCAGTTATTTAGCAACATGGTCCATATCTACAGTGCGATAATTTCATTCGCATCGTCTTCCTGTATCTCTATACCTGAAGAAGAAGCAACTGGCTCACCGTATCCGCCAACGTACATGGAGACAATGATTACGATAAGAGCGATGATTGGGATGTACGTGGACTTGAAGTGATGGGGACCTGACAGGGATCAGCTGAATAAATTGATAATATACCGCCAGTAATTACTTTTTTTAAGAAAGAAAAAGAGCCAGACAGTACTTACTTTGACTTGAACAAAAACTGCGTAATTTTTATTTTAAGAATATTAACAAATCGAGTTAAAGTGGGCCCACGTAATCATGAAGCCAAGAAATGAGGAGAAAGGGAGGAAAATACTTACGGAAAAGAGCACAAAGCTTGCGATAGCGAAGCCGCCAGATGGCAAGTTGAACGCGGTAGAAGGAAGGAGGTGGAGAAGAAGGGGGACGGTGAGAATGAAGGGAAGAGGGACCCCGAGGGGACATACTGAAGATGGAGGTTTAGACGGAACGGATAGATGATAAACAACAAAGACAAATCAAGGAAATACATAACTGACTCTGGATACGCCTTGTACTCTTTCTCGTAGTAGATGCGAACGGACTCTTCACCGCAGAACATCGAATCTTCGTCTTCGATCACTGACGTCATTCTGAAACTAAACTGTATACTCACGTGGAAGATAAACGCGAAAACAACAAAGAAAATCCATTTTGGCAGCGACTAATTGATTATTGGAGATTTTCTCCTGGTCACCAAGTGCTATACTGTAGTGGAAAATTCGTGTTAGGAGACGTTATTTTTTACATTTTGAATTTTTAAATTTCATTTTTATTTATTTACTTTTTTGCATAACTAGTATTGCAATTTACATGCAATCACCAATGAACAAACGTTTTCAATTGAAAATTCTCCTAACAAAAAACCCTAATCCAAAAATCCTTTATCCAAAAGTTCTTCCCACGACGTTCTGCCAAGCTGAATTATGCTAAATTACTTTCCGAAAAAGCTTTCCTACTAGAAATTAAGGACAGTTTCGTTTGCAGTGCTTGCATTTTATTTAAAGGTACATGGAAGTCAAAAAAGATTGGCTTTGATGTGAAAGTTTATCGCCTAAATAATATAAAAGCCAAAACTAGAGTGCACAAAAATGTTTACTTCGCGAGATATCCTAAAAATCATTTCCTAGCCAAGGCGCAATCTTACTACGTTTAGCGCATAGGAACAATGCAAATGGCATCGAGGTATTCCTGAACCAAATAAATATTTCTCACTCCATAAATTTTCTAAAAAATATTTTTCAAACGCTATTATCTTTATTATCGTCTGAGAAACCTATTTTACAAGTATTGCCACATTCGTTTTCAAAAAAATTTTCTCTTCCATCTCCCTTTAATAATATTTAATTCGTACAGGCGGAACTCATAGATATGTTGGACAAAGCATACTGACATTCAACAACACTTGACATTCCGTGTTCATTCCTCGAGTAAAACACCGTGGTCTGTGTGTCTTAAAGTAATGAAAAAATAACTGCATAGCTAACGAAATTGTCCGTTATTGATAGTAGGAAAACCTTTAGAATAGAGGATTTTGGGTCTTCTTGCCGCACAGATTTCTTTCTTATAATTTGGCGTTGTAGGACGATTTTCTTATGAAACATTTACGAACATGAGATTCCCGGTCAAAACATATGCCTCCATAATGTATTCCCTGTGGCATCATCGGTGGATCATATCTTTTTAGCTTTCGCTCTGGCACTTCTGGCTGGAAAACATTTGAGAAATCGTTCTGCGCCCAGGCTAAAGAATAATACCTGAGGCCGTAAAGACTCGTTATCCGAATACTCCTCCACCTGAAATTTTTGGGAAAACAGAAAAAATGTTGCAACGCCTGAAAAGCCTCAACATCGAGAGCTTCGAAAATATCCTATTTCAAGTAAGAGAAGTCTGTTTGTGAAACACTTGTTCTCTTGTCTTTTACGCCTCTCTCATTACGTGATAATTTGATCTCGAAGGTTATTCATCATTGTAGATATTTCGAAGCATTGTGTGGTAGTATTTATACTTTTCTGATCGGAATTTCCTTTACCCAAATCAGTGCATCACTGTTTATCTGATGGTTTCCTGTAAAGCAGCAAGGAATGTCATTCTCGACCTTTATTCTTCTGTCCATTCTGCCTACACATCAATGCATTGAACAAGGCCGATTCGTAGTCATTCCAAGATTTTCACGATATTCCGAGAAATGCGTGAGACTGCCATATGGGTGATAGAAGAAGCATTTATATATTTGATGGAGTAACTTATCAAATCAATCCCAGAAACAATAATTTGATTTTGCCGCTGTATACGAAATATGAATAAGTGGACGAAAGAGGAAGAACAACCGTGGATTGACTCATCTCACATCTCATTTCTTTAGGGAAAAAAGGGGGAATGCACACGAATACGGACAAACTAAAAGGGGAAGACACGTAGAAAAATAGAGATAAGGTAAGATGGAGAACACAGACACACACACACACTAATTGACATGGAGACAGGCAAAGAGCACACAGACAGACACCCGTGCATGGAGACAGACAGACGGACACAACACGCGATTGGGAAGGCAAAGGGGCTCTCCCTTCTCTTCTCTTTTTCCTTGTGGCTCGCGCGCACACCTGCGGGGAAAGAGGGCAAGAAGGGGGAGAGAAGCTCAGTGGTTGAGCACCTCACTCTCTACCCTGTCCCCCTCCCCTCCCCTCTCCCCGCCAAGAGCACCCTCGCCCTCGAAGGAAACACCTCCCCCCCTCGTTTCCTGTCACAACCCCCTTCCTCTTCTGTGACCCTCTAATCAATCCTTCCCTAATAGGGGACCCCTCCGGGTCCCTCCTCAAACCCTCTGCCAATCTACCCAAAGGTGAGTCTTCCGGTTCAGCTTTTGCACTGTTTTTACACAATTCATTCATCGTTAAGTTTTTAGACTTTTTATTCGCTTACTGATGGCCATACGGTCCAAACTATAACTTTGGCACACTTCAATATATCAAGCAGAGCTATGGCTCTTTCCCTGATTCACATACAACTCATCAAAATGCTTTTCCCTCTCTGTGTCTTTTCGTTCATTTCGTTCGTTCTTGCAATTCGCAAAACGCTAATCATAACATAGTCTTGGAATCTAAACAAAGTATAGCGCAATCGGAATGAATTTCCCCAACGCCTCAGGGTCCGTCCATTTCCCCCCAGAGTTCGTCTCCTTGACGACGGTTCTCTCTACAGTCGGTGATCGCCCTCATTTTTATCCCTCTCTCCCTCCCCTCCCTCCCCCTCCCCTCTTCTTCCCTCACTCCCCCATTCCCCCTCATTCGCACCATCTTCCCCATCGTGAACGGTCGGTCCCCTCCGTTCCCACTATGACGCCTCCGGTCAACGATGACGACCTTCAGACCTTCAGCAAGAGCTTCAAACGCGTAAGAGCCTCTTCCTAATCATAATTCAACACAATCCCACGCCAACACCCTAATCCAGTCTCGTTACCCTTAATTAGGCATCCTACCGTAATATCGTATTTTTTACCCACCGTAATATCGTTTTTTCCGTTCAGGAGGACATCATGCCCAATCCGCAGTACATCAGCAACGTCGCCTGCAAGGGCGAACTGTTCTGCTATCGCCGGCAGAATGTGAGCCGGTCCGGGATTTAGGAGAATACCGTACTCTTCGCGGTCCCGACGGGAAATACCGTAACCCGTGCGATTCAGGGAATTCTCTTCGACAGCGTATCGAGTGAGAAGAGACGGTTCTGTCTGCTGACGAAGAAAGGATCCTTCTACATGTACACGAAGGAGGACAAAGGTATACGGTAGGAGGTATTGATTGATTTTATTGGAATATCAAATCGATATACTGTAACGCTGTGAAGTTGATTGAATTGCAGGTTTCATTCTGAACATTCGCGATTTCGTCGGAACGACCATGTTGTGCGATACGGTTCGAGTGAGAGGAGTCGTGCAGCGAGTGGTGGGTTACGCTAGGAGTACTGTAGCTGCTAATGAGGTGGACTACTGTAGATTTTTATGGCTAACGAGATTACTGTAGCTATGACGTTAGATCTACAGTAACCCAGCCTACCGTACCCTTTCAGCGTCGGTGCAAGTTCAAGATCCAGTTCTCGTACGGGACGCTCTATCTCACGTTCCTCGGCAAGGTTGGTTTGAATCTACAAATTGGCGGGAAAGCATCGATTTGAATTTGCAGGAGATCGACGTGTGGCGTGACGCTCTGTTGGCCGTCTCCGAGGGTCGCAAGCAGAAGAGTCCGGGTACGGTAGACTATCTATCGATGCTCTAATGAGGACTACGGATACTGTAGCACAATGGATATTCGCATTATCTATCGTATCTTCGTATCAAGTGTAACTATTGTATTTTCACAAATGTACTGTAGTCCTATCACTTACCGTATCCTCTCAGATCGCGTGTCTCCCGTCCCATGCAAAGTGTCTCCCACAAGAACCGTATCTCCGATCGAACCATGGAATGAGGAAGAGGAGCAGAAGGAGAATAAAGAGATCATCATGACGGTCAAGGTATGGTAGGGGATACGGTAGAAGAGATCGGGATGCCAACGAGGGTTACAGTGGTATTTACTGTAGGAGATTATTATGATTATCAGTTGGTTACTGTAGTATAGCATGCTAGGATTACTGTACGTATTAGGCTTGTAGATGGCACACGTTAGAGGGTTACCGTAGTTTACGGTTATGATGCATTTTAGGAACGGCCTCCTTCCACCTACGACAACGATAGTCCGTGCCACAGTCCTATTGCACCCTCTGCTACGAGTGTAAGATGGAGGGCGACGTTTCCTAATCGTACCATAATCCTATTCAGGACGAGAGCGCCACGCAGGAGTCTTCGCCGCCGGCCTCGCCCCCGCAACCGAAGAAGGATGTGAGTTGGTGGGAGTGCTCTTGAAATGGTGTAACCGGGCTACTGCAGCCGACGTTTCCCCCTCACCGCACGGCCAATCTCTGCATCATCAAGCCTCGTCCGCCCATCAAGGTCCACACCTACTGTCCACCGCCTCCCAAACCTCCTAGAACGGGAGAGGTACAGTATCAGGGGTACTGTAGGATGTTGCCGTTACTGTATTCATAAAGTTATTTTGGGTTACAGTAGTTGTCATCTTTATTGGATCTGCGAGATTACTGTAGTTCTTCATTTCAGCTGGACTCGTCCTTCAATACGAGCCGTGGTTCGAATACCTATCAGAGTCCGCAGGTTGGTTGAGGAGATCAAAGATCACAGATCAAAGACCAAAGACCAATTTGCAGAGTACTTCATCGCAAGCGGCCGTCTTCCGAGCCCTCCGGCCCAAGTTGATTGAGGCTGAGGGACATATCGAATTGCCCCTGAGGGGAGAGGACAGCGCATCGAAGATGCCCTACTACACGGTAGCCATTTGTAGATTGATCTTTGATCTTTGATCCTTGGTCAGCGAAGTCAATTGCAGGGCAAAGAGACGCGTCCCACAGAACAGCAGGAGAATGTCGTGTCGATTCTCGAATTGCACGTGAGTTTGCCATTGGGTGTCAAAGATCAAAGATCACTGATCAGAGATCAGAGATCGATGAGAGATTCAGAAGCCGCTCAAGCGTCAGAACTCGAACGTGGCACCGACGATTCTGCAGCGAATGGAGAGTCTGAAGGTATCCTTTGATCTCATTGGATTACGGTAGTTTTGGATTACCGTAGCGATACCGTACCCATTGCAGGCCATGAACAACGATCCGAAGCCCGCACTCTTCTCGCACATCCAAGAGTAAGCACCATTCATTGACCTATCGCCAACTGAACTACCGTAAACAGGGATTCCGTTCGGGAGTACATCGGGGACGTCTACCGCAAGGTACTGGAAGAGGATCAGGAGACGAAACCAACGAGCAACCTGGCGGGAAAGATTGGATTCTTCGAACAGGTTTGGAAGGGTTACTGTACGATCGGGTTACTGTAGAGTGGTTCATTTCTAGGAATCGACTAAGATGTGCCCTTTTCTGAACATGCTATACTTTCATGGTCTATTTTGATCTCCAATGGGGGAGATACTGATTGGCTACAGTATACTCGACTCCATTCACTACGGCAGACATTACCGTACCCCTTTCAGATGTCAAACAAGTCCCCTTCGGCCGTGCCTACCCTCGAGACCAAGCGTCGCAAGTCTTTCACTGTAAGATAAACCTACTTTCCGGCACCAACTCCGGCCCTACCGCAACCCGACCTTTCAGCTCTCGCATCCTAAGCCGAGTCTGCGGCAACTTGACGGACACGCGACGCTTCCGCGACGCGTCCAGCTCCATGACATCCTTCGAGAGACCTCAGTATAAGCTACGTGTCTGTAACTCTCAATAAATTATTTAATTAACGCGACCGGTTGTGAACTTCGCCGTGATATTGCCTTTTGATGTCCGTCTATGTATAAAGTGATGGAGTATGAAATTCGGATACAATACACTTTACAATTAACAGACATCAAGTAAAGAGCAAAAACAAAAGCAAAGTTTAAAAAATGGTCTAAAATTACGGTAGACATGAGCCTGTCCTACTTGGACTACCGTATGCTAACCATGTCCCTGCCTGTCTGCGTCTCTTCTGAAGGTGTGCCCTCTCGTAGGCTGACGTGTTATAGCAAGCGAGAGGCGCAGACAGCGCTGGTCGCATTCAAACATTCGAGATGGTTACGCCGCGTCAGCATATGATTTGGACCTTTTATTGTGATTCTCCGTTCATATTCCATTTGTTCTTACTCTCATTGCCCTCCACTCACCCTTCCTCAACTAGTTCTACATACTGGTTATGCTCTCATAACCGTTTTGCTCTCGCTTTCAAAAGAAGTGTCGCTCATAATAAGAGTGATTGTGATCAGTCTCTCGCTGATTAAGTGTGGTTCTGCTCACTACCTTTTTCAATTTCGTGCTGTGTTGCGCTTTGAACATAATTTAAGAATGTCTTTTTCAGTTACCAAAGAGGTGGTAGAGGAGGTCACGGTTCTTTTTCTTCGATAGAACAGGGATGGAGTCGTCTCTCGCTCTCCCCGTCTCCCCGTCGCTTGCACTCTTATCCTACTGTCTCGGTACGTAGTCTGTATTTATCATCTCTATTTTACTTTTTTTTCATGCAACATACTGCATTCTGGAACTTTCTGCACCGAATTCATAGAATCACAGTAATTTTAAATTGCTTTATTTCAGTGTTCGCGTTGGCCTCAAAGGAAGAGGTTGAGAAGCACGTGGAAAAGGGCAATGCACAACTAGCGAAGGTTTGCTTTTCTCATTTCGATATTCTAAAAGATGGTTTCACCACGAAATATATAAATTCATATTTAATTCCCAACAACGTGCCTTCAGGGCCAGTTCGCCGCTGCTCTAGTGCATTTTAACGATGCGATCGAGCTCGATCCCACCAACTACCAAACACTTTACAGGTTTGCTTCAATTCTTGTTTGATCCATTCTCGAGAGTGTCATTCGATACTGTTTGATGTGCCGAACCCGAAATCCCTCCTTTGTTGACCCTGCCTAAATGGCCAGAGGGCAAATTTCTGACCACGGTTGGCTTCACTCAAAACTTGAAGGGAATAGTGGATAATTAATTATTAAAGATGCAATAATTTTGTAGACGCGCGACAATCTACTTGGCTCTCGGAAAGAGCAAGCAGGCTCTTCCTGATCTGGACCGAGTTATCGAACTCAAGGATGACTTCAACGCGGTTGGCAGTTTGCTATATTTTTTATGATAATCAGTGAACGTCTCCATAAACATACAAAATGTCCCTAGCAGACCTCTCAATTTTTTATGCTTGTCCGCAGAGTTATCACATTGGAAACTCTGAACATCATTCGAAATCCTCTTGAGGTTTCAAAGGAGGGGGGAGTAGCGGTGGATAAACTTTCGAAACTTGAGTTCAGAACGAGGGTTTCGAAACCCATTAAAGCTGAATGACTTTCATAGATCAAATGGTACGTCGGAAACGACGTAACCAGGGCACTTTTTTCCTACGAAAATTTAGATAACCAAGGCACTTTGACAGCCAAATTTACCGTTTTATGCCAAACTATGCTGGATTTCTGGTTCAATAGTGTGAATCAAGACACTTTTGTCGGTTACTCCGTACAAAATCAAGGCACTTAGACATTGAACGAAGTCACTCTTTGACCTATGATGGCTTTTATTTCCCACAGAAATTTAACTTATCGGTGGAAGAAGATGACGGTAACGTTATGAATCTTCGTAGCCTTGAAATTTTGGCCTGAAACGAAAAGAAACTGAATACATTTTACAGAGAGATGAATTGCAGGCTCGCATCCAACGAGGCAACGTTCTCTTGAAGCAGGGCAATATCGACGATGCAGAGGAGGACTTCGAAGCCGCGGTTTGTATATGACAATTACTTGCATGAAGGCGCCCGGGGGACTTACCGTAGTACTCTTGTGCGTTTAGTAAAAAGAGTTGTTTTTTATTTGTAGAATGCACGGGAGTATATTGATGGAATCTCAGTATCAGTATTGAATGCATACATGGACGTTAGGATGGGTGCCTGCACTAGAGAATCATAGTGTAAAACACTTGTTAGGATGGCTGCTTTTGATTTTCCCTAATTATGTAAGGCAGTCTGCAAAAATGTTCGGACAACTCTGGCCCATGCATGATTGAATGTGATCTTTGCAGAAGCGAGTATCGCAATCGGCTGAGATGGACGAGAAGTTGTCTCTGTGTGAGGCGACCAGGGCGAGCATGGAACAGGGAAAGGTGCGCCGAGTTTGCATTTAATGCCCTTCTCATATCATCGGTGTTTTCCTCCATATGGTACCTTCTAAATGCAAATCGTCCAAGCCATTCATTGTAGCGATTTGCGGCACAAGGGGACGCTCGGTCAGCCATCTTCTACCTGTCACAGGCTCTCGAGGTTTGGTGTTTGAGGTTTTCTCTTTTTTATATTTGCTAGTTTTGCGAAATGCTATATTCCTTAAATCCTTAAAAAAAACAAAATTTCTGTATTTTGTGGGTGGTTGTTCTCTCTTTCGGAAAAAAAATAAATGAGAGATTCATTCACTTACCGTAATCCGCGTTCAGAATTCACCGTGGGACCCTACCCTGTACAAACTGCGAGCGGCAGCGTATGAGCAAGAAGGAGAGATCTCGAAGGCCATCGCCGATATGCGAACGCTTACTAAGGTTTTGCGCGCTTTTCGAAATTCAAATACCCGGCGGGAATTCTCACTTATGTTATTTAGTTGGTCGCTGATTCTACCGAGTCGTTTTTCGCCATCTCCAAGCTGTACTATTCCATTGGAGACATCGAGAACTCGCTGGGGTAATTATTATTTTTTATCAATTTTTCTTCTGTTTTGCATATTTGCTTTGCCTTGATCAAAAAAGTTTTCATTTTTATAGGAAAATTCTAAATTGCCATAATTCCATTTGAAACAAAGTTATCCAATTTCAGTCAAATTCGCGAGTGTCTCAAGCTGAACCCCGAGCATAAGGACTGCTTCCCGTACTACAAAAAGGTGAAGAAGCTCGCCAAGATGAAGGAGACTCTCGACGAGAAAGTTAAGGTACGGTATAATTTCTTTTCAACTTTTGAAAAAACATCTTGTCGTAAAAGTTCTAACAGTCAATCTACATTTAAAGATATTTATTTATTAATACAGTAAGTATGAATAGGAAAATTGCCAAATAAGGCTATTTACTCCCTATATACTGTTTTGGCATGATCTGTAATATTGATCCACGTGGCTACTTTTCGTAAAATAGTACTCTCGATTCAATTGTTGTGCGTATTGTCCTATTGAGAAATACCGCTACACTAACATGAAAATCACCTGGGTTACCGAGTATTGTCATACTAAAGTTTTTTTAAAAAGATCGTTTTTGGCAGTGTTAAATTTTAGTGTTAATTTTTGTATTATTCTAGTCGGGCGACTGGATGGCTTGTCTCGAGAAGGGACAGGCGATACTCAAGGCGGAGCCGAACGTTGCCAATATCCAGTTGGATGTGTACCGACAGACGTGCAGATGCAATCGAGAGGTGGGTAGGGGTACGGTGGATGGTGAGCGGGATTACGGTAGAATTCTAAGTCATTTCGAACTACGGGATCTGAGTTAAGTCAAAATATCTTAAGGGAATTGATAGTAAAAGTTGAACGTACAGTTGGGGGAAATGCTTTCCTATTGTACTTTTTTTCGCAAAATACCATCACATATTTAGCATTGCTTATCTTGATACATTACTGTTTATTTTAATATATATTCGCTGGTTGTAGAGTATAATAGTGTACATTTAGGCCGGCCACATCGCCGAGGCGATTGCGGAGTGCACAGAGGTATTGGAATCGGGAGACGAGAACGACCTCGAGGCACTGTGTGAGAGGGCCGAGGCGTACCTAGCAGAGGACATGTTCGATGAGGGTCAGGCATTCTGCTTGTATTTATTTTAATGTTTTATTTATTTACACATTTTAAAATTCAACTTGAAATTAATCCAAAGTCGGTAGATGCTACACTCTATGCGAGCGGTTGCACGCATTTTAGAGGCTATATTTATGGTTCGTAGGAGGGCAAGAAGAGGATTGAAGCGTAGTTTGTAAAGGACACCGGCTCCTTGCGTAGTTACGTTTCTAGTCTCCCATATCCGGCCGAACTTTTGTCTTCTTTGGTATCATTGGCTAATTTTAAGACAATGCAAATAGCAGGGAAAGATGCACTGTCGAAATCTGCGGCCTTTTGGAGATACTTGCAGAGTATAACTGATGTTTTGGTCACTTCTGGTATCATTTTCTTGCATCGCATCTTTTGTGTAATTTCTATTGCGGGGGTGCATGACTAAGACATAATTGTTTTCCCAAAATAGTCCTAAACATCCGTTCATCTTTTCGACTTACGGTAGAATAGGCTTTGACTCTGCACAAGTCCCATTGTTTCCAAGACTTTTAACATTGCAGTAATCACTTTTTGCGCCTTTTTACAGACTTGTCGTAGCGAAAGATAGCGAAAGAGGTAAACATAAGATTTCCTGAAAAAGGCTAAGGTCACGTTTTTTGTTCCCTAATTATTCACTTCTTCTTTTCTGCTGTTTGCAATATTCTGAAGAAAGGTTTGGCAATAATTCGGCTATGAATAAGCTCCAAATTATAGTGTGCAAAGAGGCTTTATGAAAGGATTCATAGGAGTAAGGCTTAATTATGAACATGATGTGACCGGGAAATGCATTTTGATTTCCAGCATTGTGCGTACTTCCTAGTAGGGGGATGAGCGCTGAAAGAAGAAGTAATCTCTGATTACACGCTGATTAATGCAGATGTTAAAAATAGAAGTTTTTGAAATTTCTTTGTGTCGTGAAAAGACGTTGTACTACCTCATTCTAATAATTTTTCAAAGCAAAGAGAGATTTCTGAATTCGTAGGTGGATATTCGGGGGAGAAGGATTATCTTAATCTTTCAGCTATCGAAGACTTCCGAAAGGCAGCGAATGCCCATGAGGGAGTGAAGAGGCCGAAGGAGGGATTGGAGAAGGCGGAGAGGTTGAAGAAGCAGGCTGGAAGCAGGGACTACTACAAGATACTCGGGGTCAAGAGGTATGACAGGCAGTTGATACTTGCAGTAATAGCACACACACAAGCACGATTAGGCTTCTGAATTAGACAGAAGAGCTGTCCAAAAGGTATATAGTAGAGAAAAGTATGCAGATATCTTGCTCGAACTGCATCCTTCGATGGACTTCTTGTGCATGCCCTTTGTGCATAAGAGTATCCGGGATAAATGTACGGTGTATGCTAGAAGCTAGGGCGTATAGGCGTTTTTTATCTTTAAGAAGATATTAGAGATTGGAGGTGGGTAAGTGTAACTTGGTCTTCGTGCTTTCTGCAACAAATCTTTTCGACTCGTGGTTGGTTGGACAGGAATGGTGTGACTTGCAAGAGCTTTTCAACTCGATAACTTTTTTCTCGTTTAATTGCTCCGTTTTACTGCCAACGCAGAGAGAGAGATAGAGAATTGTGCATCGAAGCTCAGTTTTGGTCGGAGATGATAACGCTTGGCGTGTTAGAGAGTACGGCTGATGGACCCTTTCAACTCAATTCGAAGAGAGTTGTGTGCTCTTGACCGGTCACTGAACCGAGAGTAGCACAAGAAAGATTGAGCATAGAGGAGGGAACATGACGTTATCTGGACTGTCTGACACATCGGCCGTCTAAGAATAACGCCCGCTTTATCATCATCATATGACTCGTATTGTTGTTGTGGTTCTCGCGAATCACTGATGCAGTTTCACCAGAAATCGTGGCTATTTCAAGCTAACTTACAGGAATCGGTCATTGTATTCGTTGGTTAGCGACGGAAGATCATTCCATGGACAGTGGTCCCCTCCGTCCTTCTTCGTCTTTCACAAGGTGATTCAGCTATACGAGGATGAGGAAAGGGTGACGTCGACCGGAAGGGCAAATGCCTGTTCCACCTGTACAAGCACACGTTGTTTACCGGGATGCGTGTCTTCCCCCGAATTCCTCTTCCCTTTCTGCCTGGACTACTCTCTCCCCTTCTACAGTAGTCCTCTCCCACTCGTTGGTTTCCGCCTGTCAACTACACAGCTACACTCTTCTTCTTCTTCTCCTTCTTCTCGTTCCTCTTCGATAGCACAGTCGAGGCAGAAGCCAGAAGGGAAGGGCAAACATGCTGGATGGAATGGCTTTTGTTCTTTCTTGGCCCCTCTCCCCCTCAACATCAATGTCGATCAGGCTGTTTTCGATCTTGCCTATCTGAGAAGTGTCCCCGATTTATACTATTTATCATTCGGGAGCTGGCTTTGTGGCTAGTTTCACCTCAGTCGGCCTATACTTTAGTTCCCACGACGGACGAATCGGTGGCAACTCTTTATGTTCTCACTCGGGGCGAGAGTACACGCGTTACGGGAGTGTAGTGCGGGGACGAGGAGCCCTGAATCGGGCCTGCCTGAGGCTATACTTTCGTTTGTGGCTACGATCGCAGAAGAGTACATTCCCTGGATGTGAACAGAGGCGTGTGATTGCTGGGAGCAATTGTCGGAACAAGACGAGATTCAGTGCCCCTCCAATCTTTGTTGTACTATGTCCTTTTTCTGCCTTGACCCCGTGATCATCATCTGGGTATTATGACTATTGCATCACGATAATACAGTCGACTCGTCTCGGCCAACGGTTGCAAGATGGTCGAAACGTGCGAAAACTGTTAAGTTGGGAGGCAGTGACACTACTAATCTTGGCTGTGACCCCCAAGAGTTAGCAATGTGCGATGTCTTTCTCGTTGGATGTGGCCTTCGGTACTAATGGCATGGATGTCGATTCCCGATAATGAGATTGCTCTACGTGAGGGCATACGTAGGTATGCACGCCTTGACGAGGGTGGGCGGCTACTGATTAATGAAATCTGTCTTCTAGCTGTGTCAGCTTGGAAAAGTTGGTTATCGGACTACTGTAATGAGAAGGCGAGTGTATACACAGAAGCACGGGGTAACCGATGAATACAAGATCTTTGTTACGTTGCGTTGCTGTATTCTGATTATGAACGGTAGCTGTGTTATGTTCGAATTATGTAGTACTGCTAATGTGCACGTATGGGGCAAAAAGATGCTGATCATGATATAAAAAGCGGGTTATAATCTGAAATGATGGTTAGCCGAAGAGCGCACGATACCTGTTACTTTGCTCCTGTGCGATAGTTTGTGTTCGATAGGTGACTTTATAGAGAAAAAAGTCGTTGATTTGAAGATATGCAGGGAACCAGGAACTAACTACCATGTGATTATGAGATTCTTGTTACTTTGAGCTGTCGTAATCGTTTTCGGAGACTTTATGGTGTTCTATTTGGAATATTCAGCAGTACAATTATGACAGTAGTTGATGATTAAAGGTAAGGAACCAAGAAAGGACAGCGGAAAGAGTACATGGAAGGTATGTGTAATCATTGAAAAAGCTAACTCATTGTTATGCCAGTTCCCATGGTAATTGCGCATCTTCTTGCATACATGCTAAATATAATATAACATTTGTTGGCCAGATATTAATTTCAAGCAGCAATTTTTTCTCTTCATTTCCGAAATATTATTATCATTTATTTCTAAGTAGCCTCATAGATCCCTTCTGTGAGATCTAAATTAGGTTGGAACCAGTAAGTTCGCTCTGCTGACATCAGTCAACCTTTCTGAGCAACGTGGTGAACAGGGAGAATGTACCAATTAGCGACCAGTCTAAAATACGAAGTTTACAGAAAGAAGAGCAACGGTTCCGTCCCCCGTAGAGCAAAGAGGGGATGGCGTGTTAGCCCTTTATTGCGGGAAGGCACGGAGACTAGAGTGTTCGAGTGTGGGAGAAGGGTGATTGTAGTTGGGACGGAATGAGTAGGGCAAAGACAGAGCGAGAGTGTCTACGGGAATGCATTGGGCCCCTCTCAAGGTCATGCGACTAAAAGAGTCAAGCAGGTCCGTTGTCAGTCCCCTTAGGAGAGATGATTCATGCGCTTGTCTGTCTCCATGGCGGATGTGGGCTGTTGCGGACTAGAGTCTCGTTAGCCTCTCGCCCCGTTGGAGATGGGATACTGGTGTGCCTGACAATGAGTGCTCACTCATTCAGAGGATTAGTCGGCGCTAATTCTCATGCGGAGGCTTCGTTGAGGCGACTACAATGAGTAATCGTACGGTGGAAGTAATGCGAGGAGCAAATCGCTTTCGTGTTATGGGAGAGTATCGAATGTTGCTGATCTCGGTGGATGTCATTCGACTCGCCGCTAAGGCCGCGGCGATCAAGAGTGCGCGAGGCTCATTCCCCCC
>LS878962.1:330246-385149 GCA_900490955.1 Micoletzkya japonica | reverse complement strand
TCTCATCCGGTTGGAGGGTTCACTCTCTGCAACAGCTCGTAAATCACCCGAACTCGTGCTGCCTCGTGCACACACAAATGAACAGCAAGCTGCGCTATTCATGGCCGCATTTCTATCTCTCCTTCTCTCTCCGTCGTCCACTACACGTCCCTCCCGTATAACACGATGATCTGTGAGCAGGTTTTACTCACTCTTTCCATGTCTCTCGTGTTGTTGACGAGTCGAAAACGTGAATAGAGTGGCCCCCAGATCGGAAATAGAATGGAGTGGCGATGATAAGAGCGAGAGAATAAGCAGGCCATGCAGACATGCAAAGAGCAGCACCTTGTACGGGTCTTTTCGACGATATCGAGATGGTTCCGGTGGTCTTCGCTGGGTTTTGGTCACAGCTACGAACGCCAATTGAGGTTCAATCGTATACGAAGAACTTGTTAAGTGACTATGGTACGGTAGTCGCTATCGGACTGTCCTCGAATACTCACATGAGGTGGTGTGATTATTAGACTAGAATACGAGTACGGTCGAAGAGGAAGAGTGACAGGTTGAAGACGACGGCTTAGGAATGCATCAGACGAGAGCTTTGGTGGCTTTTTGATCACTCTTCGGATAGACGGTTGCCGATATTGGCCGACGATGACGTCGTCTGTTTTCTCAACGACAAGGACGTTTCTTCATCTCTTATGAGGATACTCCTGTGAGAGTGGTCCGCATGAACAAGCGAGGCAGCGTATCGCTTACCTACCGTAGTCTACACTCGTGTTTTCGCTGTATATGCTTCAGCCCTATTCCTGGCCCTTGTCAGTATTCCTGTGGGAGACTCACAGGCAACATCCATTCCTCTCACGTAATAGTAGACGATGTGTATCTCTGTTTCGTCTAACTTTATGTGAGAGTACTACGAGTTATACGGTAATGGTCGTTCCCGAAATACTTTGTCCTTTCCTCCTAATCGGACGGATGTTTAGTTTCTCGAATCATGTGAGCTGATGTGTGTTTGTGACTGACAAAGCAGAAGATGGTGATAAGTGTGAGTCGTCCTTATCGAAGATGTTGAAGAATGGAGAGAATAGAGAACGGAAGACTAACAGTTGGAATGAAGAGACGAAAGATGAACGGGTTTTGTGTACGAGGAAAGTGCTTGCGAGAGGGGATAGAGATAGATAGCTGGGAACGGAGGGATGATGGAGAGAGAGGAGAGACCAGTGGAACAGTGTAGAGATACAGGACATGCGATCGAAAATCCGCTGGATTGGCTACATGATGCAAGGGACGCGAGCGTGAGTAGTGGCATATCCGTGATGGGCTGAAAAAAGCGTGCAAACGGGCGACTGGCGTGCAGAGTCGTATGTATAGCGCGCTTTTTGAGATGACTGTTGTGCTCGCAGCTATAAATCGAGTGTTAACCTTTTGCGTGTAGTTGCAGTACAACTTGATATGTAGTAGTGGGCGCAGGTGTCCGAGTAAAGTTGGTGACGTAATGCCGTTTTGCAGGAACGCCAACAAACGCGAGATCCAGAAGGCGTACCGAAAGTTGGCCCAGAAGTGGCATCCTGACAACTTCTCGGATGAGAAGGAGAAGAAGAAGGCCGAGGCCAAGTTCATCGACATTGCTGCTGCGAAGGAAGTACTGTCGGATGATGGTGAGTTTGGAGAGAACGTAATATCAAACAACAACAATGAACAACAGACTATGATAACACTAAGAATGAAAAGCAATTCACGAAATGAAAGAAACAATAACTATAACAACAACCATCAATGTGTTCTGTGCTGCGGCTGTTCGTTTTTGATGCATAATGGAACACGGAGGAGTCCGTCGGCGGGGCCGTCCTCATATCGTGTAACACTTTTCGACCTCAACGGGCGTACTTTGATCTCGGACGGATCGAAGACTACAGAAAGGGAGCAAGGGAGAAGCAGACGGGGGGGGGCGATTGCGTCATAGACGACATCGGACACTCTGGCCATGTGGAGAAGAGACCGTTTGCGGACTCCAGTGACCGGAGATCGTGGATTGGAGAGGACAACGTGGAGAGTAGAGACTATCGGATATGCGGTATGCTCACAAAGCAGAGGAGGAAGGGAACGTGAGGTGACCACTGGTCTACAACCACGCGTCTCCCTACGTCGCTCTGTTTGTTGGTCCTCCGATACCCGATACGATGAAGTCTGGCGTCAAAGCGGAGTTGGTCCGCCTCTGGACTTCGCTGTGGTTCTGTATTTATCCTTCGAAGAAGGATTGCTATGAACCAGAAGCAATTTTTAAGTGAACTGGGCTTCCGCTTCCCATCGGTAGTACTATGGGAACTCGTCACGTCCCTTCTCAGTTTGCTTGTCCCTTTCCCTCCTCGTTCCCCTCTTTCACCTTCTCCGGTCGCTCTGATCTGTTGTGTCAGATTGCGCGTAAGCGACAGAGGGCAAAAAGCCCCGCCAGACAGATGAATGTGTTCGGTCGGGGTGGAGTTGTCTAGAATAGACTCTAGTATAATATCCTTCCTCCTCATCGTGTCTGGCCATGAGTGTTGTTTATTCATGCGAAGTGCTGTACGAGCCTTCCATCCCTATCTCTCTGCTTCCCTCCATCCCTTCCCTCTTCCCTGTCCTACTATCTCTCGGTCGGAGTGACCCAACACCAGCCAGCGTACCACGAAGTGGTTGGGCTTTCGTATCAAAAGCAGCTCGTACATTCCCCGTCCTTTGATTGGCTTAGGAGACGACGATAAACTGTTATTGTATTGGCTCTCCAATACGGACCCACTGCTCTCACATAGACGTGGGTATTGCACACTGTGTACTGTGTACAAGGTGGCGGTACAAAGAGTGTGAAGGTTGCCGTAGGCACTTTTCGGGGATACGTGTGGTCCCTTTGCTAGTCTTCGGTCCTCTGCTGCCTCCACTCTTCTCTCCCCCGGCCACCGTATCAATCGACAAATGTTTGTCGTTAGTCGAAGGACGAAGGGGGGCGAGTGAACTGGCTGGACGGAATGAAGAGCACTAGCGGATCGTAGAGTTCAGAGAAGAAAGGAGGGAAGGGGAGAGGAGAGGAGAAGAGAGAACAAGAGAGAGGACGAGATGATCGAAAAGCGCACTGATTGATAGAAGAAGGAGTGTAAGACGGTTGAAGAAAGAATGATACGAGGAATAAAGGGTACGCTGGTATGGGGCCAACCGGCTTGCACACGGTTTGCACACGGCTCCATTAACGCGTCTATCTCCACCCAATAAAGGTGCATCAGCGATCAAGAAAGGGTAGACGCGAGTACGCAAGGGAGGAGGGCGATGCATTCTTATCCAATCCCGTAACAGGCGTGTTGCCATTGAATAACGGTAGGACATCGTATGTTCTAATCGGATTGCGATAGCACGTTGTGTTTCCTCACTGAACGGTTCTGCATCGCTGACTGATGTGTTCTGACCTGTGCCCCATCTAACCAGAGTCGAGTAAACTACTCGTTGAGATGCGCGGCGATTGTACAGTAAATCGTATACTGTGCTATCTAACTCTTTGCTTTCATGTTCATTTTTCCTCCTAACGCTGAAATGAAAGGTGTTGAGTGGTATGACAAGCCGAGTATACAGTGTAACGGAATGATGATGTCAACGCTCTCCATATCGCCCTCCTATCTCTTCTCTCAAAAAAAAAGAATCTCCCCATTCAGCCTTATCAGCCGGTCCCCGATATCATTGCTTTGAGGCGGATGCAAGACCATGAGCTCTTTCATCGCTTATAGCAGAGGATGAGTGCTTAAGGAGGGGGGGAAGGGAGTATTGGAGGACGAGCTTGAGAGACGCGCCGTAAAGTACGGAAGAGTGCGCAAGCGGCGCTTATCTGTCCGCTAGAGTCTAGGGCTCATTCAATTCACGTGCTTTCACTGACCAGAATAACAGCCGGTGGACAAGAGCCTTGTGGCCGCTCCCCCGCCACCACTCCCTCCCTCTCTCTCTCTTCTTCTTGCGCAGTTTATGGCGCTACGGATGTGCACACTCGACTGTTCTGTGGTGGATGAAGCTATTGTTGTTGTCGTTGCTCCACTGGATGACCACCACAAATACACCCTCCCTGAGTGTGCGGATATCGAACAAGATCGAGAGATCCCTCGGCTAATTCGCCTCTTGTGCCAACCATAGCAGTCGGTTGATCTTATGAGCATAAGCTATTCTTACTCGCTGCTCCCTTTTCCCTTCCCCTCTCTCTCCTATCTCTTCGTATCATCGTACCCAATGATGCGTAGCCTCTGCTTCACTGGTGTTAAGAGGACGGAGAATGGCTGTAAAGTGGCATGATTTTCTTAGCCACACAAGAAAGGAGCAGTGATACCGTACACGTATGCGATATGGACACGGTGTCACATGAGAGGCAAGATTGCAAGATCATTCGCTCCCCTCTGCAAGAGAGAGATAGCATTACGATTGCATCAGCCGAGAAGTGCACAGGGTGGTCTTCGATGATCTTGAGAGCAGTACTGCTCGACCGGAAGGACCATCGAAGTATGTACTCTTTCTTCGTTCGTTCACGTGCCATCGCACAGCCACACCCATCATCCCTAACCCAACCGGGAGCTCGTTTCCATCCTCCCCTGCCCTCCCATCCCCATCTCTGCTCTATCACTGCCTTATGGGTGGTGCGACGGGTAATCGTCTAACTCTCACTCTCCCCCTCTCCCCCTACTCGCCTAATTGAGTCGTTCCCCTCCCTTAACCACCGCCGCTGTTCTCCCCGTTAAAGCCTAGACTGTAGTTGAAAGGGGGACAAGAGACGGGAAGGTGACGAAGAGACGAGTATTAAATGGGAAGGAAGGAGTTGAGAGACGAACGAACGCGCAGACGGCTTTTTATACCACGGCTTTGTCTGTGCTTAGGTCCCACATACATTTTGATCTGTCCAGGCAATTGGAACTTTCAATTCGGAAAGTGGAATAAGGGAAAGGGAAAGAATGCTGATGACTGTAGCGTGAAAAACTGTAGTAATCGCAGTGCAAGGTCGTTGAAATGTTAGAGATAAGACGAGTGAAGTTGGTCGAAGTTGAAGAAGAGTGGAGTTGGTGTAGAGGGAGGTCGAGGGAATGGGATGATGGAGATGGAAGGAGAAGGGGGGGGGGTAAGGGTCGAAAACAAGGGAGGGAGAGGGGGGATACAGGGAGCACGGTCGACGTGCTCAGTCACGCGTGAGACGCGGCGACTGCGAGCCCCTTTTGTTTGTGGCCAAGCCAGCGAGCCCCTTTTCCTTATTTTCCTCTTTCTATCTGAAACGACACATGGTCAATAGAGACAACATAGCTAATACAAAATAAGAGAGAACAATGAACAAATGGGAATACGATCAAAGGAGAAAAGTGAATAAACTGATGCATCTGCAGAGAAGCGTCAGCAGTTCGACCAGGGCATCGACCCGCTTGACCCCGAGGCCCAACGGGGAGGGGGAGGCCATCACGGCGGCGGATTCCACCACTTCCACGGGTTCCCGCAGGGATTCAATCCATTCGGCGACGGCGGAGGGTCCTTCAAGTTCCACTTCGGATAAGAACTACACAGCCTCCCTTCCTCGATCCATTCACTCGCCCCATTCGGGAATTCTCTTGTGTCCTTGCGATATGCTCTTACTTGTGCATGACCATTTAGAAGAGCTGTTATCTACAGGTATCTAGCAGATATGGAATATATTATGTGTTTGGGGTGCCTTTACACGCTTACTATCATTATGGTCAGGCTCTCTACTCTTTGTCGTAATGCACTTGTTTTTTTTGTAAAACTTTTCAGTCGCCATTGAGCTATGTGATATTTCGCTTTGCGCATTTGTAGTTAATATAATATATTTCTCTCGATATGTGTATGCTATGAGAGCCCATAGATCTAAGACTAAGTCCTTATACCCCATCCCTCCTTGTTCTTCTCCATTTGTGTTTCGTACGAGTCCTTCGATCGTTCCTCAGTGCAAGATTGTGTAAGAGAGATAAAAGAGTCTCAATCGAGGTCAGTGTTCGGTGTGTTTTGTGACCGGCTGGTAAGAGGGCGAAAATCAACGAAAGCTACGGTCTTTCTCTAGTTGGTGACGGGCTAATTCGATCTCTGGATTTTTCGCGTCTTCAAGGAGAGAGTAGGATGGAGGGGCGGATAGGAGAAGGGCTAACGGACCGAAGATGCGAACAAGCGAACTAAAAGATCAAAGACACCCTCTTGTTCCCGCGGGGCGATTGAAGGGAAAAGAGGGGGGAGAGGCCGCCAGTGTAGTCCACGCATACACACACTCACTCGTTACAGACGACGAGAAGCTTAGATGGATCGGGTTACTGAACGTGTGACGCACGTGAACGAATACACACATAAAAGAGAGATCTTCTCTTGACTACCGTAGTGCAGTTACTACGATAGTATTATTGACGAAAAAGTTCCGTCAGTAAACTCATTCCTACTTTGTCTGCACTCTCTTTATACCGCTTCGCTCTCTCGTCGGAAGTAGGAATGAGACGACGGACGGAACATTTTCGTCTACCATACGGTAGGTTCACGTGAGCAGTGAATGTGCAGCTCTCTCGTGCAGAACAGAGAAGACATCCAAGACACAAGGTACGTGTTCCTCTGTCTTTCCTATCAACCACGAGACCAGCGCCTTTCGTACAGTGCCCGTTGAGGCGAAATTCTTTATCTTTACAAGGGGGTCCGCGATAGGGAAGGCTGTATATAATGAACGGGGGTTCAATGCAGCCAACCCAGTCCCATACAGTCAGTCCCCCTTCAATGTGCATCGACTCACTCCTCATGCGAGCCTCGATGATGAGACTTCTGCTGAGCCACGTTTGTCTTTACACTCTTCTACTTTCTACCCAATTAACGTCAACAGTGAACTATTTACGGGTCTAGCGTCCCTCCCAGTTGTCCCTGGTGATTCTTCATGCCTAAGTTGGGCTCTTTCTCACGTAGCCCCTTTCTTCCCCCCCACCTCTCTCTCTCGTTCTGTGGACAGCTGTTGTTTTTGCGCCGTCGATAACGAGGGAAGAAGCGAACGATATTCGATCTCTACGATAGTATAGTCTGTTTCGGAGAGACGGAGGGATCCGTGAGGGAAGGGAAGAGAGAACGGGGGGAGGGGCGGGTCCGCCCTCGCTGTGAGTCGACTGCCGCGAGGATCAACGCTCTATTGTGCTCTCTGATCTCCCGTTCGCCCTTCCCCATCGTTCTCTCGATTGTCGATGGTCCCTTTGGCCCGTCAGCCTCTCCTGTTCTCGATTACTGTCTCGTTCAACCGTCGCTCTTGCTTATCCGTCCCCTCATAGCCCCCTTATGGCCACCCTCATAGTTGGGGTCGTCTCCACGGACAATGAAAAGCGTATGGTGAGGCGCGGCTCATTGCCATGACTGCCCTGATGTAGTCTGACAAATGGCTGCCAACTTCTAGTTGTCCTTTATGATTGAGGGGGTGAGTGTCCCATGGCGACTGCTTTGTGCTAGTACAAGGGATCAGAAAACGACCGTAACGGCCGTGGACTCGTGAGAGGTAGAGGCGTGGTCCTATCAAGTATCGAGAGTCCCTCTCGTTCCGCTCGATCCTCCACCTCGTTGTCGATCATCAACCACGTTAACGGTTGACGAGGTTGGAGGTTGTAGCGTAGAGTGAGGGAAGCGGAGAGTGATTGAGGAGGAGAAAGTGAAATGACTCGTGTGCGAACCGGCCGCATTGTCACGTAGTCAAGTGGTGCTCCTCCTTATCACTACACTCTACTTTCCCTCCTCTTTTCGTTGTTCGTAGCCGCTCCTTATCTGTGCGTGTCCTTCCTCTGCCTCTTTCGTCGTGGAATGTGACCTCGTTCCTCGAAGCGAAGCCTTCGGGAATGTTCTCGTCACTTTTTCACTAACCAATCCCTTCAAGTGATTCACTTTGTGGAGGTTGTTGCGAGAATGGTTAAGAGCTAAGCCCTTCCACTAATAATCCGCGGATCTTCACTAATAACAAGTTTTTAAGTGCAAAAAATCTGTTTGGGTGGCATGAGGTGATTCATTTTCTCCTTGATTACTTCTAGAGAATATGGCATTTGGTTCTCTGCTTTGGTCGGCGTGGTTCGATCGTTTAATCTCTACCTATCTCTATATTTAATCACCGGAAAGAAGGATGAAATGAATTGACTCATCCGTTCTATTGGCTTCGTGGCTACTATGGGCACGTTCGTCCCATTGACTAATTGGATCCGCCTATATAGTGGAATAAACCGATCCGTCCGTTTCTTAAAATGAGTCTAATTCTCCCACTTTCGCACACTCTCTCGTCTTATATTCGGAATGATTTTACGACGGATCTTTTTAATCCACTATAGCTGGATAGTGCCTGTTCTCGACCACGTCTTCACCGTGTCTTTATTACTCCCCTTCACCCTTCCCTACGTGCGCATCCTTTCACTTACCGTAGTCGCAGCATTCCCCTCCCTAGAGTCTTTTTCATCGCGTCCTTCCACGTCCCTGACTCTTTTTCAGCGAGTCGTTCCGTCCTCTCTAGTCTTTTTCATCATCACTGTCAATCCCCCATCTTGTCGTTTTTCGCACTAGACCGTCCACCGTCGCCTACTTTTTCGACCTCTTTTTGCGCATCTTCTCCAAAAAGGTGCCTCCTCTTCGCATTCCGTGCCTCTTGGTCTACAGTCGTCTGTCTACCAAAGCTCACGGCCACGTCAGTCTGCTCTACGTTATCAAATAATCGCCGCGGACCGCGACATCATACGTGTAGGTTGTGCACTGTCCTCGTCCCGTCTGCCGCATCGTACCCCACTCCTCGTTCATCTCCTTCAGCCTGCCTTCTCTCCCACCCGCTTCCCCTTCCCTCGCGTATTCCCACTCCCTTGTGTCTCCGACTGTGTGTGTGTGTGACCAACTAAACTCTTGTCGCTCTTTGGAATAGCTCTTGTCTCTCCGTCCTATTTCGATCACTTGGTCTCCTTCATCTCTCCTCCCCCTTTCCTCTTTCCCTCCATCCGGCTCCTCCCCTCACCTCCTCCTCAACCAAACCCCTCCCCCTTCGCACATTCATTCATGTCCGCTTAACTCTCAAAGATGGGTGGTATCCTCTCCTACAGTAATCCTTGCCTCAAACACCCCTTGCCTTCTCCTAGTACCGTAGTTCCAACTCCTAGCGTACCTCATCCTACCGTATACCGACTACCTCCGGTGATCACTTGACTCTATTCTGGGCTCATAAACACGAGTTGATTACGTTCGTTTTGTTGTCGGTATGGCCTAGACTCTAGTTCGGTTCCGGCGCTGAAAAAACTGTACTTTCCCTTGTTGACAATCCGTCGCCGCCTATATAAGTCTAGACATCAGCCACTTTCAACTACAGTACACCCATAGGTCGTGTTGCCCCATCTATTCCTCCCCACCCTTCCCTTGCTGGCCACCGTACCTTATGCCTACCGTAATCCCTATGCGTACTTTCAGATGACAGAAGGCATAATCAAGTCTCGTCGAAACATCGTCGCCGTCGACATCGGCACTACCACAATCAGAGCCTGCCTCTACGATACGCAGGGACGAATGGTCTCCTCCACATCGCAGCCGGTAATCATTCGCGTGCTATTAGCCGGACTAGAGAGATACGGTAGCGTTTTATCGCCTAGCGAGAGGCGACGAACACTTTTTAAGCGCATTAGGAGAAGTACGGTAGCCAAACAATGGGCAGCGCTCAGTGACGCAAATCGGGCATAAAAAGTCTGAAATTTATTGAGAGGATAGCGAATCGACGAAAAGGGGGATCTCCGGAATTCGCTACTGATCTTTCAGAGTCGCGAAGCGAAAGATCGGTGAGCAGTCCGCGCATTGTTCTGCTGTTTGCGCCAATTCGTACTCCTCCTTGACCACTTGATATCCTCAATTGACGGACATCTGTGGATACGGCCGCCTAGTATGGATGGAAAGGGGCTGGCAATGAGAAGGCGCACTGCTTACATGCCTACATAGCTCCCGTTCTCTTTGTTCTGCTTACAAATCGTTCCCTCCCGCTCACCCTCACTATGTACTACTCCCATCAGCTAACTGTGTTCACTCTCTCTCTGGAAGAGCACAAAAGTTGTTTGCGCGAGCGTGGGCAATGGGCATTTTCTAGAGAGAAGTGGCTGAGAATTTGGGGAGGAAGCAGAAGACTTGGGACTGGGGTTATGAAATGAAGCAATCCTTCCCTTTGTAGATCAAGAAGGATGTACGCCACGAAAACGGCCTTCAACTAGTCGAAATGGACTCGAAGACGATCATGTCGCAATTCATGCAAGTCACCAAGAAAATGAGTGCGTTTCCCTTTCAAGTCTGCATTTAGACTATAGGTGTTCTTCATCACCTCGTACATTTCAGTTGAACTGTCCCCTCCGGATCTCCCGCTTTCGATGGGAATCTGCACACAGAGGAACTCGTTCCTCTTCTACAACAAGTAAGATTAGACTCAACTCCTTCAACTTGCGATATACCGTAATCCATCATTTTAAGACAGACACTGGAACCAGTGGGCAACTTCATATGCTGGAACGACCTTCGCTCGGCTCAGTACTGTGACAAGATGAACCGATCAGTTGCTCTTAAGGTAAGGCCTCTTCTCTTGCCTCCTTGCCGTCTGCTTCTTGTTTGTTGTGCGCCTCTTTCTGTAGTTTGCTATTCACCGGCTGACGTAAGTCTTCAGCTTTTTAGTATTCAACCGGGATCTTCCCTGAGATAATTAGACAAACCTTGACTCACTGGTGCACTCTCAAAACAGTAGAGTCAATATACTGTAGTGTCGAGGAAGAGTAAATAGAGTAGTCTCCCACTGTGCCACTAAGAGCAATCTCGCTCACTTTACACCGTTTGCTACGGTAGACGGGAACAACAGTTGCTAATTGATTAGATACTATCCATGATCTCATTGATAACATTCATTGTTCACAGTAACGCGGAAGTGAAAAGAAGACTACGCAAAGGCAGAGTGGTGTTGACTTGAAGATGGTGTGCCTGGGAGAGTGCAGCGAGTGCGAGCGGAGGACGACGTACTCGAAAGATTGTCCACTGTGCACACTCTAGTTCGCGGGGACAAAAACAGGCGAAAGAACAGGAAGGGTCGGACGGAGGGATGAGAGGGTGCAGAGAGATTCTCTCCTATAGTCTGCATGTATCTCTCCTATCTCCATTCCTACTCCTATCTCTAGCCTCCTTTCTTTGATAAAACGCCGCAGGGGTTTAGCGATCGAAGATCGTCGCATTAGAGTGAAAGTGATGAGCGGGAGAAGCAAGGAGAGATTGGAATAGCTTCGCCGCCCTTTAATCGCTGCGGTGCAAATGCAGTGAAAAGCAGTGCTTCTTGAGTCATTGAGTACCCGATTAACACTGAGCATCGGAAGCCGTACATCATATCTATACACACGGCGAAAGGCCGTGTTTGCCGCGACGGCGAACGGATGTGCCGATTTATGATTGCCTGCTGGTCACATCGCAAGTGCTCTAAATGCCGTGTAGTCCCTCCGATGGACAGCGATTAGCAAAGTCATGACGTGAGAATTGAAAGTCGTCAATTGAAGGGACTGAACCTATGCGGAGGCCTTCTTCACTGGCTGACACGGAGACCGAGATACCGCGCAGCGAGAATGCTCAAGTTCCTCACGTCCATGGTGTCCCTTCGTCTGATCGCCGCCCTCGAAAAGGTTGGTTAGCTACCGTATCCCGACATCATGACATCCGGTGGAAAGTATACACATCTTTGCCTTCCGTAACACTATAGCTACAGATTGCTTCAAGATTCGTCACGTTGTAGTCGTAGTACGATTATAGTAAAGCTACAATATATGTGTACTACCACTCCTAGTATTACTACTACAACTACATACTACTTGCAAGAATCGCTCTGTTCTCGTGCTACAGTAGGATTGGCAGGTTCATCAAGTTCTGTTTAGGACCCGCGTCTGTCCACGATGCTCAAGGAGGGCAACCTCGGCTTTGGTTGTCTGGACACCTGGCTCATTCTCAATCTGTCCAAGGGCAAGAAGTTCGTAACGGAACCGTCCAACACATCCTCCACGGGAATGTTCGATCCCTTCACGGTGGGTTATCATGTGCTTTGTCGGAGTTCACTGTAGTGCGCACAAACTCCGCAACCAACTCGAGCGTGAACAGCGACCCTTAAGCGGTCACTGATCCGCTGCTTTTAGATAGCCTCGATTTTTCGCTCCCGTTCCCTGCAAAGAACACACAAGAGTTCAAAGCACTAGATCCCGTTCTTCGGTGCTTTCTCAGTGGGCAAAGTGCAATGGAGAGTGGAACATCTCATTAGACTCTTGCAGAATGTGTACAACTCGCTCATCCTGTCGCTCATTCACTTCCCGAAGACACTGCTCGTGCCGATCGAGAACTCGGCCACGACCGGACAGGCGATAACATCTGTCGACGACGACGTCTTCGGAAGGCCGATCGACGTGTCGTGCATGGTACGTTTTCGTCACTTGGCCTTCTGCCATGAGAAGGAACTTTGAAAGCAGCCTATCTTGTAATGCGATGCGAATGAAGTGTCCTTGCAGCTGGCCGATCAGTGCGCAGCCCTCTTCGGGTGCGGTGGCTGGTCGAAGGGGGACGTCATGATCTCCATGGGCACGGGAACCTTCGTGCAGAAGAACATGGACGACAAGCCGCACGCCAGCATGACTGGTTAGTCACGAGGCGAAGGGTGTCCCCCTCCTAAGGGTCCCCCTCCTAACCCCGTCACTGCAGGACTCTACCCACTCGTTGGCTGGCAACTCGACGGCAAGACAACCTTCATTGCCGAGGGACAGGAGAACGACACGGCCGCCCTCATTGAGTGAGTACATCTCAGTCTAGGCTAGGGGACAGACCTTATACTCTGCCTTGCAGATGGGCACAGAAGTGGGGACTCTTCGACGATGTCTCGACCACATCCGCCATCGCCGAGTCCATCCCCTCCTCCAACGGATGCTACTTCGTTCCCGCCTTCGGAGGTTGGTTGAGTGTAGAGACTGAATGTCGCCTACCACATTGAGAAGGGACAACAATGACGAAATACACTTGCAGGTCTGCAGACACCCCGAAACGATAACCGAGCCTGTTCGAGTATGATGGGCATGACGTCGACCTCGACGAAGGCTGAGATGGTGAGTGTCTCTTCTGAAGACAGAAGAGGCTATCAGAGATCGAGAGATGAACGATCATTTCAGCTCCGAGCCGTCCTCGAGGCCATAGCCTTCCGCGTCTACGAGATCTACCAAACAATGCAGAAGGAGATCGTCGACAAGTCGAACAGTCACACGAGGCGAGAATTATACTGTTGTGATGTGTCAATGTTATGTGATGAGAGATGCGATATGTAAATTTTGATGACAACAGGATGCGAAGCTACCTTTTATACCTTCACTCTTGCAGGGTATGCGGTGGCATCTCTGCCAACGACTTTGTATGTCAAACGATCGCGACTCTCGTCGACCGGTAAGCATTTCATCATATGACGAAAGTACTGCTGGACAAGCATATCTATCGACTGTCTTCAGTCCGGTTGAACGCGTCGAGGGATCGTCGTTCGCTGCCTCGAAGGGAGTCGCTCTCATGACGGGACTTGTCCAGGGAGTCTGGAACAAGGAAGATCTCGCCGATATGGTAAGTGAGAACTACGGGAGCTGGCGATATTATCAAAGAGCATTCTGTTGGTCAATGAATGGTGAAGAGGGAGTGCTTGCAGGTTCGAGTAGACCGTATCTTCTACCCCAAGAGTGACGAACGTCCGGCGCTCCTTCGCACCTTCTCCATGTGGCAACGCGCTGTTCAGCGTTGCCAGCGTTTCTACGACTACCAATGAGCTGGATGCATGCTCAGATGGATCCACTTCCATGCCTAAACGGATACCCTGAATGTTATCCAGATCGTAGACTCCTAGATATACCTTTATGCTTCGATAGATATGTACATAGACTCCGTAGAGCGTTACATTGTGATATTTGTTAACCCGTTCTGTTGCTCCTTACTCATTACGCCCCCAGTTCTTCTCTGTTTTTCGGAGAATCTTCGGTCACTCATACAATAGCTCTAGTCGATAGAGTACATCTCATGTACATTTCATTCCCCATCCGGTTTCTCCTTCGTCACCTCAACCCTCCTCCTTGATCACCTCTAGCCTACGGCATCCTACCGTACCCCGCAACCTCTACCGTAACCTCCGTCCACAACCTTTGTCTACCCTCGCACACCCGTTCCGATCTCTGTTCCCGTTGATCTGTGCAATGTTGACCCGAGTTATCGATTCGTATCGATGTACCGTACCCACGTAGTACTCCTCCCTCCTTCCCATTACAGTAATCCCCTCAACGCCGGTTGTCCTTTCATTCCTAGTCCCTCTAATCATTCCAAACAGTTACACCGTACTAGCAAGTCGCTGATAAAAACCTACATCTTAAGATATTTGAGGCACATCTGACAGGAAAAGTTAAGCGAATATTATTAAAGGAAAATGAACCTTGAGAGAGCTGCGCAGTTCTGTCCGCTAATCACCGTATACAGCCGGACAGCCACAATAGACTGACCCCACTCGATCACACCACGAAAATGGACGATTATTTCAAATGTGGTTAGAGATCATGCTTATGAATGAGTTGTAGGAGATGCGGTTGGACGCAAAGAATAGATTCCACTTTGTTTCCGGTCAAAAGTTTGATAAGGAAGACTGATATCCCATGAAATGCGTGGTTTTGGCACCGTGCCAAAGTGGGGGTACTGTCCGGCTGTGCCGCAAAACTCAGCCGGAGCCGGAGATTAGCCTACGCTGGCATTTTGCCAAGAGAGTTTCACTGTATTTAGCGGACACAACGTCTGACTGCGTAGAATAGATTCCTATGCAAATTAAGAGAGTGGAGGCGAGAGAGCATGGAAATTTGAGAGACGCAGAGACATTCGGAATTTCGGAACGCGGACTGAGAAAACGCCGTGGCGGAGTGCGCTGCAAAGATTTCTCAACGTTCCTTTTCCTCCAATAATATTGCAATGCAGCAATGGTAATATGCAATATTCAGCTTGTGCATGGGAAGTGTCTCAAAATGTAATTTAGTTAATTTTTTTTTTGTTGATTTTTCTGTGTAGCTTCGAATAAAAGGAGATTCAGCTTTCACTAAAGCTAATGATAAACCATAGCTAACCTTAAAAGATAATATAATCAATATTCGGCAGTAGACAAAATTGGACAAGAACAATCCTTTAATTTGCAACAAACAAATTATTTTTAATTTGTAACAAATTATTTGCTTGAATAATCGAGATTTGAATCTTACTGTACCAAAAGTACTGTATTCATGTGTTCGAAATCTTCTTCGATTATTTTTTCGTACGACAGTTGGTTTTGCAATTTCGAAGATTTCTTGTGCTTCTGCGCTTCAGAATAGCGTGAAATACTTTTAAGTTGGTTCTGAAATCAGGCATTTATTTAGCTAGCAGAGGATTGTGTCGTGGAGTTGCATTAGAACGTCTCACTACCATTAATGATGCATCATGATGAGCATTTAGTATAATAATTGTTCCGATTTCTATCATCCGTTTATGCTGATCATTTATCAATTCTGTCCACTTCAGACTCCGAACAACCGGCCACCGGAGGACTTGTCCAGCTGTTTCGACATAATGTGCGTTACTTTTTCAGTTTTTAGCTCCTTATTATGATTGCCATTAATTGATGTATCAATGGGTGCGTGGCCATCCACTTTTTATTCATACTTTATCCTGCATCTTTGCATAAAAGCACTCTGAGGTGGGACACCCTATAAGGGACGATATAGGTAGGGAATAGGGGTAAGCTTTGAAAGTGAATCAATTCTACAAAGGGAGGGGGTAGACTGTGAAGAACCCGATGGGGGCAATAGGAACTGGCACATATATGGAGAGCGAAGGCACGCGAATTGCCTAGGGGGGATAATAACATACGGATAAGGCACCTAGAGGCAGCCTTAGGGAGGGTACGGTAGGTAGGGTTACGGTAGGGGAATCACTCGGATACGGAGGAAGAGGGAGAGACTGCGCTGACGTCTACGCTCTCCTCGGGAAGGCCCAGGGCTACCTTGACTCCGACAACGTCGTCCTGAAGGGAAAAGGTTTAATTACGGTATGCGAAGATCAAAGATCAATTCCGAAAGATCAAAGATCAGTACCTGCTTCATGAGCAGTCCGGAGCCTCGGGCTAGCTGGGCAAAGGCGGCGAAATCAGACATGGCGGTGGGCACGATCGTGCACTGAAGGTGCGAGGCACGGTGGACCTGGGATACTGTAGTTAGGATGGGGTACGGTAGATGGTACTGTTCGTAATATGATTCGGAATCGTGTTATGGTGGCCTATCACCATAAGGGCTACTGTACTCATAGGGATACTGTACCTGCAGCGTGCGCGACTGACAGAATCCCTTCTGGCATATTTCGCACTTGAACGGCTTCTCCTTGGAGTGTATGAACCTGAAATTACGCTATTCAGCAAGTATTCACTTGATGCAGACTACAGTAACCCAAACAACCGTATACCTGTGGTCTCTGAGATGGTCCTGTCTCCGGAAGGCCTTCTGGCATATCTCACACGAGTACGGTCTCTCATCGGTGTGAGTCCTCTCGTGGATGAGCAGGTTGTACGACTGTAAGGGATACGGTAGCCGTTTGAATTCCCGCCCAAATTCAAACCGCAGAAATGACGCCAAACCTTGGTAAAGTGGCGTTGGCAGAACTTGCAGATGAACTCCTTCTTGGGTCGCGTGTTGCGAGTTCCCGGTCGCTTGGTATTGGGGAACATGAACCTGGAGTACGGTAGATGATTGGGCTACGGTATGTCTATCAACTACTTGTCTTGAGTATTTTAATGCACTAGCCCACTCTATGGTTCTAGTGTAATATTATAGAACGATCTAGATTACGATACTTACAGTATCCCTGACTTACCACGGTCTTCCCAGACTGGCTGCGGCTCCTCCATTCAAGAACGGCAGCATGGCGGCCGGTCCGGCGAGTAGCTGCGGGGGTACTGTAATATTTGAATTGGCGAAAGCGCGGGAAGCCTCGAGAGTCTCGAGTCGAGACTCACCAGCGGGCAAGTTCTGGGACGGGCTAGGGGAGGCGGTGCTGGCCTTGGCTTCTTCCTCCTGAATTCAAATTTCAGTTCGCGATAACTCATTACAGCACCCAAATAATAGCTAATGTAGCTATAGCTATCCTAGTTCAGTTTGCGATAGAGCCCTACCGTACTCCCGCTACCGTACCTTGACAATGGAGTCGGCCATGTGGGCAAAGTCGAACTTGGGCGGCCGTGATGTGGGAGAAGTGGGGGAGGGGGAGGCATCGGAGGAATGCGTCGACTCGGGGGAGGGGAAGAACGACGAAGACGAGACTGCGGCTGAGGCCATCCGTTGTTGGTTCTTAACGGAATACTTGGGGTTACGGTATCCATGGTAGCTGAGTAGACATGAAGCCGCCATTTCCCCTATTCTAATTCCCGGTCCAATACCTGGATCAGGGAGGCGATCATCTGTTGCTGTTGTATCATCATGAAGTACTTGACGTACTCGGTGGGAGGGAAGATGGACGTGCCTGTAAGGGGTACGGTAGGAAGCAGTGGCACAGCCGGGATATATGAATAATCGTTTTGTCTTCTTCCAGGATTCTTTATTCCCGGCTGCCCAACTAACCTCCAACAGGCGACGCGGCCGTGGGTGCGGTGGGCGGACTCGCGGAGAGCGGAGTGGACGCGGACGACGAGAACATCTCCGACCACGCGTTCTGCAAAGGGCTACGGTAACCGGGAAATAGAGGGATACGGTAGCTGGATTATAGAATATAGCAGATGGGGTTCCGGGTAAAGGCGGTATAGATAAGGAATATTACAGATTTAACGGTGACGGAAGAAGTAAGCAGAAGGAACTGATCGGCAGCAAGGAAAGGAAGGGAATGAACGAGGAAACTAGAGAGGAGTAGCGAATGAAGGCATGCTAATGAGGGGGGGGGGCCTGTTGCGACAGACTAGACTCGAGTTGGTTGGTGTAGGGTAATGGTAGGTGATCGGCTTAAATATATACTTGGCATTGATCTCATTCTCGAAGATGTTTGATTGCATTGGGGATAACAGTGCTAGGCATGTTGCGGTTGCGCGAATTTGGATGTTTGGCCCAAGTGAATTCCGATAATCGACGTAGGTGAAGTGAGAAAGAGGTGGTTGATTAGCTAACTACCGTAGAGGGGTGAAAGTCGCACGGAGTGAATGGGAATGTAATAGAATCGATTTCTTGCGCGGGGGAAACTGATATCGAGATTGTGGTAAGGGGGTCGGGGCATGCCTAGGGGGATGACCTGATGAGACGGATAAAGGGTGGTGGCGCTCATTGTAAGACACAGTCACCATAATAGGTTATCGTAAAATGAGGGGGGAGGTCTGGAACTGATTTTGCGTCGGTTTGAAGTGATCATAAACGGTAGGGAATGCGCGGTAAGGGGGGGGTAGAAGGTAAGCTGTGAGCATAGCCACTCACAGGCAGAGAGAGACTGACTGACTGTCTCCAACTATCTATCACCTTTCCCTCCCTTTCCCTTCTTCTTCGCGTCTAAGTGTTTGCTTGAGTCTGGCAGAAGCGTGACAGTATGAACGAGCGGGGTTCCTTTTAGGGGAGAAAGGGAGGGGGGGGAGGAATGAGGCAAAGTGGATATTGAATGACTGCCTGTGGAGGACTTATCGTTAGGACGGTCAGATCCGCGTGTATAATGCGGAATCACCAGGGCGGCGAGGTTTTTTGAATTCATTTTTCGCTAATTTCTAGCCTTTTCGATGGCTTTGATGCATTTAGTGTGTCTTTATCTTAGGGTTGTTCTAAAAGTAAAGATGTTTAGTGTTAGACATTTCTCTCAGTTGCCGTCGCCTTCCGCTCTTTCATGTATTGTCTGTGGACCGAGAGTGTCCACAAGGAGTCATAGCACGCTTATGATTCCATCTTCTCCTTTTCCTCTTTCCCGTCCCTCTCCCTCTCTCCCTTCTTTTCACCCTTTCTCATCTCTTCCCCCCATTCAACCACTTCCCTTTGCTGGCCGCCCTTCGGAAGTGTAGTGTGAGTCAATCCTAGTAGGAGGTAAAGATATGTCTGACTTTTACCTTAAACAATGTGCAGTCATCCTATGCTGATTACGGTAATCGCCTACAGTACTCCTGCAGACAGCGATAGTATAAGCAGAGTATAACTACAAAACTACAGGCTACACCCCTGCAACAGCACCCTTGACTGATATCATAAAATGGGCGAGTTGTTCATAAAAGTGTCTATGAGTGGCACGAGGGAATGGGAAAGAGAAGTGTGATTGGAAGGGATGAGGAAAAAGGTGTGAAAGGTCAGAGTACGGTCAGTAGGGGAAGGGATGCTAGGTTACAGGTTCAGGAAAATGTACTAGTGATGAACATGGCATAGTTTGGCATAGAAGTTATATAAAATGTAGTATAGTTGGTGAATTCGAGCGACGCTTATGCTCCAAAGCTTTCTATACTGACAATAACGTTGTCTCTAGAAAGGATAGAGGCCGAAGGACTTGATGATGTCATGGTAGGGATATCAGTAGGGACTAGAGCCGTCGAATCGGGTCCTTTTTATGGTTATCTTTCATCTGTTTCGGTATAACCAGGTTATTGCTGGATTTATGTAATACATGAAACGTAACCGTGGAAAAGACCCGATTCGACGGCTCTAGTAGGGACCCTTTTCTACAGTACTCCCCCTCCCTCTTTCTCTCTTCTAGATGTGCGATCGTAGGTCAGTCTTCACGGGTCGTAACCCTTCCTTCGTAAGCGAGCCAATGTTATTCTTAACCCCATCGGGATACAGCCCTCTTTAACGGACTGGCGTTGATTGAGTCTGATAAGGGGAGAAGATACTGACTGCGTGAGTGTGTCGTCGTGTCATTAAACGGGCTTCTGATGGGGAGATGAAAGGAAGAGTACCGCTACTATCTTTATGAGGGGAGGGACATGAGACTCGGGAAGGATGGAATGAGGGCGGAGAAGACAACTTGTAATCTAAATGGTCGGGGTGATGTGACCGTATGCTTGCTAAAAAAAGACAGTATTCTAGCAGAGGAGAGTATAAAACTACTCGACAGCTTGCGATTTGGGGGGAAGTTGAGACTACTGTAGGGGAAGAAAGAGAGACGGGATCGCAGAGAGAGCGAGCGGGGAATAATCGGTGGAACTTAACCGGACGGAGTTTGCTTGCCAGCGAGAAGCAGAAAGGAGAATAGAAGGGGAAAGCCTTACGTGGCACGAATCAGAAGGAAATCAGAAGGGAGTCAGAATAGCGAAAAGAAATAGAATGCAAGCACCAGCAGTGGGTTCAATGCCTCTTCGTCTCCTCTTCGGTAACTGGTAGTCATCGGGAATTAGTCCATGCCCAATTCACCCATTCCCTCTCTCGACCCTAATAGTACATGTATGAATCATGGTAGGTGAGGAGGGGGAATCTATAGGGGTGGATGACCCCCCCCCCCCCCCCCCTCTCCTTCGTCCCTTCTTAACAATAAGCTGCGGTTAGTTTGTCCTTCCCTTCCCTTTCCCTCACCCCCTATCCTTCTATCCATGCATACTCCTCTATTGATCAGCCGTAGGGATAGTTCGCTCATTCTCCTAGTATGCGTTGAGGATTCTCCCTTATCCTGCCTACTATTATGCTACTCGACTTATGTGTCCTGTTCATGGATAACCTAAACGAACATCTAGCAGCGCACAGCATTCCAAGCGTTCTAATAGCGAATGGCGGTTTCCGAGCATAGTATTTGATCCTATAGGCGACTGAGCGAGCCAAAAATTATGAATTTAAAAACTTAAGTTCGTTACTACGATTCCTAATAGCTCTGAAATTTTGGTGTAGATCGGTTAAGCCACTCTTGACAAAATTCAAAAATAGTGATCAATTCGCTATTAGACACATTCCTGACCGGGCGGAACACTGTGAGCGTGGCAAGGTTAGGGTTAAAATATTATATTATTAGTTACTGAAGCTTAAAATTATCCTATTCATGCGCTCTACTTCTATTACTCTCAATTCTCCCCATAGAAAACGAGGTGGTTGTCATTTCCCCCCACTCACTTCACTTCCGATTCTCCTAGTTTAGCTTGTTCTGGACGTTTGTTTGTTGACGCAAGCTAGTTAGAACCAAGTAAGGTAGCCTATAAACTACAATCAAATGACGGGATTCGAGAGTTCTCTTTGATCTCTTGAATGTTCGCATATGGGCGCAATCCGATTGATACCAACTGACACTCTCACATAAAAGTGCCCGTTAAGGACAAGAAAATGGGAATAATGAGTTATCGATTGATCAAAGGGAAGACTTACAGAAGGAGGGGAAGTCGTGGTGGGATACCGGGGAAGTTGGAAGGATTAAGGGAAGGGAGGAGGACGAGGGGAAAGGGGAGAGACACAATGAGTGGAAGGGGGCTGGAAGCAGCCGACTACTAGGCCACGCCCACTTCTGATACGGTAGGGAAAGCATAGAGGGAGGAGAGGAGGGGGGATGGAGAGAGAGAGGTATTCGAGTGACGAATGCTTAGTCGTACAAGGAGGGAAGGGAACGATGATGAGAATCTGAGGGGGCAGAAGGGGAAAGGGGAGAGGGGAGGTGAGGAGGGCTATTATGGGTGACACGAATGAAAAGGAATAAGGGGAAGGGTGAGAAGCAGATGGAGGCCTTTACGCATATCAGAAGAATCGTTATATATTCTATCTCGTTCAGATCGTGTATGTTTTGTAAATCTCGTAGACTATCTTATATCGCCTAATGATGCGCGATCGACTCTACAGACGACGTGCGAGGTTATACAAGATTCTGTTAGATGGCCCCTGATAAGCGATGAATAGTATCAAGGGAAATGGATTACGAGAAGGGGACGGAAGGGGATTGACCGGAGGAGTGATAAGGAGGGACTAGGGGGAAATGGTATTGGAGGAAATGGGATGAGGGGGGGGGGGTTAACAATATAAGGAGTAAAGGAGAGGAAAGAACAAGGGGGAATGAGATTATCAGCAAGCTGCGACGTATGTTTTAGATGCCAAATAAAATGGCTAAAATTATGATTTTGCAATTGTGTTTTGGGTCCAAAGCGCTGATAAAATAAACTAGCTAGCAGGAATGTACAGCTAACAAGAGAGATGTGCTGCTTAAAGCTATCCATATCCAAGGTGGGGGATCTATGTCCCTCTCCCCTTCTTGTATCACTACCCTTCCATTGTTCTCGCTGGCAACTCAATACGCGTTCTCTCTCCTCCCCCATTCCTCTCAAGGAATCTGCCGCTTACGATCAGAGTGCGTAAAAGGGCGAGACATGTGATAGCTGCTAACTGGCCGTATCCCTTGGACATGGCCCCTTGCCCGCTTGTCCCTTCGATACATGGGCACGGGCCCGACGCTCGGGTGGCATGCACCCCATTTCGTCGGAAACATAACTTGGTAAGCATCACATTATACATTATATCTGATTGGTAGGCTCACAAAAATCCCGTTTTACATATTGGAAGGCCCCAGTCTGAAATAATTGACCGCAAAGTTGCCCATGTATGGTCCTTTCTCCCCTGTGGTTCGGCTGCCATTCACTCCTCATGATTTGGTACTGCAATGAGTTGAATACTTCATATCCTGCTGTGGCCTCCTCAATCTCTTCCCTCTACCCCCTCCCTCTTTACAAGTCTCAACTGCAACTCCATATCCCCTTCTCTGTCCGACCCGCAAGTCGTAAACTCGCACACAAAGAGGGAGAGGGTGTCACTCACTCACAGGTCGCATAGACTCTTCCTCTCTTTCCTCTTCTTCCCTACCGTAATCCCCCATCAGTCATTCCGTGCGGGAACCTACCGTACTCTGATGGGGGACAAGGCTCGCGCGGCTCGAGCCAAAGCATGCTTTATCGGGCTCATTTGCACACGGGCCTAACTACGGGTGATACGACGCTTATGGCTTAGGAGGGACAGAGAGACAGGGAGGGAGTGGGAGTAGAGGGGAGAGACGGGCAAACGAGAAGAGGTAAATCTCTCCGAGCGCAAACATATCCTTGTCCGTGTGCCGAAAGGCATGATTAGTGACAGTTTCCATGAGCGGTGCCGATGGTGATAAATCGGATTAGAAGAAGGATAAGGGGGGAGGAGGAATCGGAGAATGCTGAGTGGGGTGGAGGTGATGGTGTGGTAGAGTAGGGGACAGGGGCTCGTTGTAGGCTAGCGTATGATTGACGAAAATGTTCCGTAAGTTGCTGTCATTCCTATTAGAGTGAAGAGGCATGAAGCGCAGTAGAAGTAAGAATGAGTTTACTGACGGAAGTTTTACATCAATAATATTCTATTGAGGGTAGAAAATAGAGGATACGAATCGTGTACTTTTGATGCTTATGTTTCACGCATATTTCGTAACCGCGACGCTTCTGGCAACCAAAAACAACGAAGCATGTCGTCGAAGAGTACATGATTCGTATCCTCTAGTAGAAAAGTACAGTATTTAGATCGGGGCCGGTTTCGTTTCGAAAGTAGTATTGCTAGCTAGAATAAGGTGGGGAAAGGGGAAGGAATAGGAGAAGTGACGGGTTGGTATATGACAATGATAGTGGTGGAGGAACGGAAGACAAAATATGCAGAGGAAGGGAACATCTGGGAGGGAAAAAGGAGAGGGAGAAGAGAGATAAGGGAAGATGCAAGAGGAGTGGAGGGGGAATGTAGGGAGGTTGGGAAATGGCTGATGGAGGGTGTGCTTAGCACATACCTGATTATCTATCCTAGGTTAGTTAGGAATCACGAGAATTGAAGCCGTACATAGAGAAGACGTGAACGGAGATCGATAGGAAATGGAATAGAATAGGGGAGGAGGAGGAGGAGGAGGAGCTAGGGGGGAACTGTCTCGAGAGTAGTACAAGTGCTGCTGGCAGGGTGGAGGGGGGAGGGAGAGAGTAGATATTGGATTAAAAAGATCCGTCTGAAAATCGTTCCGAATATAAGGCGATGGAGTGTGCAAAGGTGAGCGAATTTGACTCATTTTGGAACGAAAGAAACTGACGGATCGGTTTATTCCACTATAAAAGGGAGGAGGGAGGTAGAAGGTAGAGAGGTTGGGATCATTTCGACTCCATACGCAGCCGCCCTCTCTTCTCACTCTCCTCCACTTCTCACGGCTCCGTCCTTTCCTTCTCCGTCCCTTCTCTACTCCTTTTGTCTCCGTCCAATCTACCGCCCTCCGATTCAAATGTGGCTCTCGCAGCGAAAAGCCGGAAGTATACGGGAGGATTACGGTAGTTTCGTCTCTCCCTTTCCCCTTCTTCGTGCCAGTTATGGGCCATCTTCGGAAGTGCAAAGAGAGGAGGAGGTGTGTGTGTGTGTGATCAAAGACAGGGAGAGAAGGAGGTGGAGGGAGAGGGGAGAGAGAGAAAAGGAAGAAGAAGAAGCGCCAGCCGGGGCATTCACTAATAAGTGTGCCTCATAATAGCCCATCGTCGGATCTTCCCTTTCATCTTGAAACGGTGATAAGAAGAAGGAGGGGAGGAAGGCGTGAAAAAGGAGGGGACGGGGGAAGGGAAGGGGGGAGACACTGCATAATGCGTTATCAAAAAGCGAATAACCTAGTCTAAAAAAACAAAGCGGGATTGATAAAATGTGCATGATGTTGTGGTAGTTCATAGATGTTGCTTTGGGACATTCTAGAGAAGCGCTACAATTTACAATTAAGATTAATAATAATCGTTTTCCGTGCGGGACCATTCGCAAAATTGTAAATGCTAAGTTCGTACTACAGTTTCGCTTTTTGATATTTTTAGCTGGGTTTATAATGCTGTGGAGAGTGATACCTTTAGAGGGGAGATAGGGGTGTAGAGGGTGATAGCTTTAAAGGGGGGATAGGGGTGCAAGGGGACACCTTTAAGGTAGTTGGGAAAGTAGGGGTGGGGGCCATGGATCTTTTGTATGGAGGTAAAGTGGGAAACGGGTTGCTCCTAAGTAGTTTAGGGATAGACAGAGGAAGGATCGATGTACAGAGAGATCGCTATCAAGCATGTTCACACACTGCTGGCAACTGACCGTGAGTCACGCCTTCCTTTCCCTGCTTTCCTTTCCTTCCCTGCACTCTTCCACACATCTCTCCTCTCCTCCTTCTTCTCTGCCATCCCTTCTCTCTCTCACTTGCAGCTGTCGTCGACGTGTCTCTCTTCTCGTGTGTGGTCATCATACTCCCCTCCCACTTCCTCCCTCTCTCCCATTCAATACCTACTCAATCTCCAGATGTCTTTCCCCCTTCCCAACAAGGTGCCATCGTGTCTCGCTCTCAATATAAGGAAACGGACGGATAATAGGAAGTCAAGCAATCGCTGTCATATGCATTCCAACGAAACAGAAAGGACAATGAATAATCTATTGCCTTCATCAGCCAAACACCATACTAGCCAAACATTTGACTGGGTCTAAAACATATGCCGGTCGGGTCCCCCACTCCCTTGCAGCAGGGCGGAGTCTTCTTCCCCCTTCTCCTCTCTTCTCTATCTCCCGCCACCGCTTATTGACTAGTTGAGAGAGAGCGAGGGGACTACCGTAGGGAGGGAAGCTGTCCCTTGCGCTCTTTTCCCTGGCCTATCTACTGTATAGGCCATACCCCTGTCCTTCGACGCATGCACCTAGCTTTTTGTTAGACAACGATCAGATAGCGAAATATAAAACCGAAGGCAATGATGGAAATGAAAACTATCTGTCTTATTGGTAGCTTGCAAAATAATAACGCCTGATTGAGAGTAATAGTTCAGTTCGCGATACTCAACGGACCACCTGAACAGTGCCATAGCCTGCGTGTCACTCTACTGTCACTACTACCCACTTCCCCTCATCCACCCTAATCTCCTCCCTTCCCCCTATTCCTACTCCCATACTCTCCCCGTTCCTTCTCTCTTTCCCTCTGAACGGACATCCGATTCATAGCCCCGTTAGCAGATTGCTATTTGACTCAACCTGAGAGAGTATCTCTCTCCTTGTTCTCTCCCTTCCATTCCCCTCCCCCTCCCCTTTACCTTCCTGCATCTCTCCCTTCCCTTTATCCCTTCCTTCCTCTCCCTTCTTTAGACCAATCGGCGCTCCCAGCAAAAAAAGGTGGAGACTAGCAGGCGAGAGAGAAAGCAGCGAGTGTTCTTATTAATGGGACGAGGGATGGGAAAGCGTAGTGGAGGGGCTAGAGGAGCATGAATGGACTAAATTAGAGAGAAACTTGTTTATTTATTATCTAAATCAAGCTATTCGATCTAGTGTCAGGAGTCGTTTCTTGCAGCATAAATACAAGTCCTGACGCATTGCTCAACCGATGCCGCGTCGCTTTAATCATTTGCTTCTCCGTTACATTAAGTTAAATTTAGCTTATCGAGGTATCGAGGTAACAGGGAATTACTAGCCTGATATGAAAAAAGCAATCTATTTTATATTGTCTATTGTCTCTTTGCTTGCCATATCGCAACCCTCTTGCTCCAACCAAGTCTCTTTTCCATACAAAAGGTGTTCGGGACAGGCGTCGTAAAGGAACGAACGGTATTGTTTATGCTGGAGGCTGGGTAGAGGGAGAGAGTGAGAGGGTAAAGAGAGAAAGGGGAGGGATATGAGAGGGGATGGGACAAATTGTTATGACACAATGGGATGAGTGACCTGACTGTGTGAGGGGTGATCCGGGCTTGGGAAGAAGCGGGATGGAAGGAGATTAGGCGGATACGGTACACGGGGATCTCACTTGAGTGCGATGGGGTACGACTCGTATTGGGCGAGGTACTAGTCGAGATTGCAGCCTGTGATGGCTTTAAACATACTACAGGTATTATAGCGCATAAAATGTGTAACAGGTGAATCGTAGATGGGTTTGAGATGTGTGCAATCCGTATGCGGCGCAATGAAGCACAGCCATAACTCGTGCGTGATTCACCCTTCCTTCCCCCATTCCGTTCCCTCACCTCCTCCTCTCCATCTTCTCCTTCTTGCTATTCCCACTCCCTGACTCACGGTTGTCCCAACAGTGTCTTATCATTGGGAGAGTATCGCCTATCTACCTCCCTCACCCTCTCTCACTCCTCCTTCTCTCCTTCCCAAGCATCCGCACATTCATTGGGTCAATCGAGGGGAGGAACAGTGACGAAAGCCGGGAAGTAAACATGGAAGAGTAGGAGAAGGTGAGGAGGGGACATGGCAGTGATAGGAGGGAGGTTATGGGGAGAGAGTGTAAGGGAGGACTTGTAGGAGATGAGTTGAGGCACTCGTTGGTAGTTGGCTAACCGTACTTTCTAAATGTTAGGGTGATATTGAGAATGGCTACCATAATAAAACAGTGAATATGGGTCGTCCGCTGGCCACACAACCATGAATGGAGTAGTGTATCCATCCGACTTGTATTCATAAATCTCCCCTCTCCCCTACTTCGTCGTCAATATCCTCTCTTCACTCGGCTCATTACAGTAACCACTGACCACCCGGTTAGCGATCGTTTACGATTCGTTGTGTATGGAAAGGGAAAGTGAGGAGATGAGGGGGGAGGGTGAATAGGAAGGGGACGGGGGATGGGACACCTGAGAAGCATTGATAGAGAACATCTGGGAGGAAGAGAGATAGAGGGAGAGGGAAGGAAAGTACAAGACCATTAACCGACACACGTATCGCCCCTTATTTCGATGGTAGATTTGGGGGATCTTCATAGAAGCAAAAATATGTTTTACTGGTAGAATATATGTCTTGTATTTTAGATCATAGCACTGGAAGTACCAAACCCTTTGTTTTGCAATATTAACTATCAACCTCTTACTAACAATAAAGAGAGTTTATAGTTTTTGCTAACTGCAGAAGGAGTGCTTAGGAGTAATGGATTAGGAGGCAGGAGGAAGGGAGGTGGGTGGGTAAGGATCAAGGAGAAGAAGTAAAAGAGGAGAGGGGGATCAATGGCCGAGAGAAGCGGCCCGACCAAAAGTATCCGTGTTGCCCAATATAGCAGGGATTAGCGAGAGTTTGAGCATTGGCCTTAACAGGTGTTATAGGGAGAGATATAGGGAGATGAGAGGAGGCGACTGAGAAGTAAGGGAGGACAGAGAGACAGAGGTGCTCTTAGCACCTATTACCGTACTCTGAGCGCTAGCCACAATGCTCTAAATGTTAAGCAAACGAGCTAAGATTGTTAGGTCAAAATGTTTTCCGTGCGAGAGTTTCTGCTGAAATATGGCGCATTTTCCGGCCTCTCGTTTGCTCAACATTTGCACTGATCTCAGAACATTGTGTAGCGCGAACTGGACACTTGATGATCACGAATAGTCTATGACTAACCACTGCCTTGAAATGAAAATTGAGAATAGACACGATAGAAAGCTCAGTTGATATATCGAATTGATCCATGCTCAAATGAATTGCTCCTATTTAATACTGATAGCAGCATTACAGTATGAAGCAAAGTAGAGCGGTTGATATAGGGAAGAAGCAGGGTGTCCATCAAAGTGTTGAGATAGTCTTATTGAACGGATTTACAAAGGAATTTGTCAATGTCAACCTTGACAGTCTTTTTGTTTCCTGTCTATTATACTTTACCAGTTTAAATTTTTTCTCTACATTAAAGGTCCCCTCTGAGCACTTTTCAACCCCCTGGTTTCTCCCTCTCATCTGAAAGAGCAATGTCGAAAACCTACAATCCTACATTTACATCTTTTTCCCGCCTTTCCCCACTGTTTAAATTAGGCGAGAAGTTGTAGGCAAAGTTACATTGCTCTTCAGGGACCGCGCGAATACGAATGTCATTTCGTGAATACTGTAAGGCGCGAGCAGTCTGATTCGTAGGCATAGTTTATTGAAGGAATGGAATATGTTTTACGAAAAGGACAAGACTGAAGGAATGTCTAAAATACGCTCTTGAGGGATCGCAATGTGCTCAAAGGGGCCCTTTAAAATTAAATCAAAGCTCGAATTAAGACACCTGATTGTACGTGCATGAAGAATATTGTGATTTGAATTCGCGCCTTACCGTACCCCAGTACATTCCATGCAAGCCTAACAGTAATGGACTGCGAAGCTGTCAGCCATCGGCTGATAATGAACTAAGCGGATTAAAGGGAAGGGGAAAGGAAGGGAAGAGGAGTATCAAAGGGGCATGAAGGAAAGAGAGAGGAGCAGTGGACTGTGACGAATAAAGATCAGTTGAGAGATATCAGGGGTACGGTCGGGAGAGAGGGAGGATACTGTACCTAAATATCTAGACAAAAATACCTCTGCGCGATGCAATCCCTGTTAAAATTAGTGATCATTTGACAATATCTGTTTTGCATTATGATTGTTTCTATTGGATTGTTTCTTTGATAAGACATTTGAAATTCAGGTGAAGCAAAATATTTTAATTAATGTATGCGTTTATCTAATTGTGCACTATAAGCACTATGGTATTAAGCACTATGGTGAAAGTCATAGACTATGGCGCTATGGCGATAGTATTGGTAGTTCATTCTCTAATTTCAAGACATTTCCTGCCTTCTATCAACCTTCTCTTCAGTTGTACTTGTTCTCTCATCAACCATGCGGAATTCCATCATGTAAACCTTATTTTTCATAATTGTACTGTGTTATGCTCATATTTCCTAGAATTCAATTGATAGGTTTGATAATTTATAATTTCGTACATTGGTAGGACCATTTCTGAAAATATTGCCTGGAAGGTTGGCCACGTATCTATGAATTCCATCTCGAGGAGGTTGGATGCCATACATGGGCGTGATTGTAAGATCGGACGATAGGATGGGTGCCTGTACCCCAATCATAATGTAGACCATCATTATGATGACTGCTTTTGTTTTCCTCTAGTTATGCAAGGGGTACCGCTGAAATATTCGGACAACACCAGTAATAGGCTTAAAGCAAAACAATTGATCACTAGGAAATATATTATGAAATCTGAGAGTGTAAAGCGAGAGCGGAACGGTGCGGCGCTATCGATAGCAAATTCCTAATAGGGAATAGATTTCCGCGTGAGTTTGGGACTGGGCAATGCAAACAGTGACGAATATCGACTAACCTTGAAAGCCTTGAAGATGCCATCGATGTCTTTTGAAGTTTCGTCTGGGATTTCTGGAGATGACGAACCGTCGTCGTGGTTCTCCATTGGAAGAGGGAATAAATAATGGAGTAAGGGGGTAGAAGGAAGGGAGGAAGAAGGGAGTGAGTGGAGAGTAGAATAGAGCAGGCAGCAACTACCCTTCCCCTTATCTGGTAGCCCACTCCACTGATATAAAGCAGGCTGGGGAGGGGAAGAGGAGAGGTTCGATAGGGGTATTACGGTAGGGGGGAAAGGGGGGGGGGGGAGATGGGGTATGAGGAAGGGTAAAAGGGATTGTGTACTCAAGACGGAGCTGAATGAAGGGTGAAAGAGGCGTGAAAAGAGAGAGAACTGTGCGACCTTGGATTGATAGGCTTCTGTGAACGAGCCGATAGGGATGAGTCAACTTGCGAGTGAATCGAGGGTGGTGTGAGTTTCAGATGCTTTCTTAATATTAATAAGGCTCTGTGAACACTCACTAATTCGCTTGATAAAAACCTGTAGATTCATTATATTCGATTGATTATTCCATGTAGTGTAGTAACAACTATCCAAATCAAAAGAGGCATTCAGAGCAAAACCACTATTTAAATACTACCGACTTGGTTGTGAGGTATGCCACTACATAAATAATTGTACTCCTCAGCATAGCTGTAGTCCGTCTTTCGTTCGGTATAGGGTAATCAATCAGTGGGGCGATGATGCTGCCTCCTTCTCACTTATCAGCACAGACTTCTTCCCTTCTTCCCTTCCCATTCCGAGAGTGGAAAGGAGAGTGATACTTTACGATAAAGTAGTCATGAGTGAGGGGTGGGTTGCAAGAATGCATGAAAATAAGTACGTAGTTGCCAGTAAGGTTCAACTGTTTCTGAAATATACTGAAGTATACAAAGTAATGTAACTTATGTTCGTCACAGTATTGTTAGCAATTAGATCATTGAATATTGTTCATCATAGATGGTCAGGGTTTGCTGGTAGATTAATGCAGTGATCCGCCCATACATAACTATCGGCAACTTTAGTCACGATTTTCTTTTGCAGGAGTCTACCCAATACTTGCCAAAGTTGTGCAGTAAACTACCCAACTACGGCACCTGAATCCGTGCCCATCTATGTTGTTAATCTTTGTAATAAAGTGGCGTAACGCCAGTACTAGCTTCGACTTGCCTTGTCTATTGTAAAGTACAGGTTCGAAAATACGAATATGAAATTTACAATCACAACTCCAAAACATAAATTTGAAGGCGAGCAATGTCTATAGCTAACAAATAGTTATTTATTGGATATATCTATCATTGTTTATGAGTGACATTTCCCCACAAGTATCTATCAGCAAATAAAAGTGTTGCACACATTGTATATGTACGTTCTTCTTGCACAGAGTCGTAGCCCGCTCATCTTGCTCCCTTCTACTTCTCCTCTTCCTTATCTCAGTCAACTGAAAGGGGGTAATGATGAGAGATGAACTCGAGGGTGGTATCACATGGACGGATGGCTATAAGGTACACGTCGTATACGCTCACAGATAAACATTATGCAAGCTGGCTGCACTTCAATATTCGCTTTCAAATTGCCCTATCGGAGTTTAGGCGGGGTCCTGTAACTCAAAATTATGGCGTAAAACGCTTATACACATAAGGATTGCTAGATTTTGCTTTCCCTTTTTACGTCGCCAGCAAGAATGTAAAAATGTTAATAAAACAAACCTATGCATAATAAACTATTTTGGCCTCTCACTCCATCCTCCTTTCGACCTCCCCCCTTTACCCTTCCCCCATGACCCTTCCCCTCCTCTCCTTGATCGCTCCCTTGCCGGTATGCCTCCTTTCAAGCCTTATCATCCACTACCATTTTACGAGCTTTGACACCTCACACACTGAGTTGTAATGTGTACAGGAAGGGGAATGGAGACAGTGAGAGGTGATCAGGGGTCGGGGGAAAGGATCGGCAGGCAGACTCACTGACAATACGCGAATCTTCCCCACTTGTCTGGGGAACTCCTTGTGTTGAATATTGTAGAGCATAGCTGAAACTGCTATTTTTAGCAAGAAGAAAAATTAAAATGGGAAAAGTAGAAAATTTGAAGCTGCTACAATCCACTGTCTAGCAGCATCATCTCTTCATATCGTAGATCTTAATTAGATTTACATTCATTTCTTACCTGCGCATTGACCGTCCTTGTCTTATGATTGAAGGACGGATTATTCTAATAGTTATCTGCACCCTGTACAGTAGAACGGTTTAGGTCCGCAATAGGGCACGCGAGAAACCAGTAGCCGATTTTGCAGGTTAGGTTTCTCTTTCAAAAATCACATCTCCTCACACATGTGGAGTAAAATATAAACCTGGAAAAAGTGTCTAATTGGATCAGAAGGTATCGATTGGGTCCACCAGCCGCTATGATCCTCCATATTTATCGATGGCCGCATGCTATTTGATGGACAACCTGATGAGACTGTAAATGTGTAGTGAATGACAGGGGACGAGGAAGCTGTCTGCAGCAGTTATCTAAGGACGGGCATGGGCAAGGGAAGAGGAAGGGGGGGGGAGCGCAAGAGAAAGTAATCCAGTGGGGTATATTTAAATTGTTTTAATTTTCTCTATTTTTTTAAAATTTAAAAAAAAAGATTTATGCTAGGCAATAATAGCAGGGAAGACTGATATGTTCGGGATCTAGGTTATTTTGTAGTAGATATTTTTAAAGATATTTTATGTTACGTTTTCGTAACATAAAATATCTTTAAAAAATTTTTAAAACTTATTGCCAAGCGTAAATCTATTTTTCTAAAACACTAAGTAAGGCATAAAGTTTCGTAAGACTTTAAAATCATTTTTGTGCCGTCTATTGTAAGTCCAATGATCCGATTAACAACCAAGATAATAAAGTTGCATGCTATTCCCATTCCCTACTCTCTGTATCACTCCTCTCCCAGACCTCTCGTGTCCCTCATCAGGCCACTTCCTCTTGTTGACACGATACCCGTCTCTTCCTCACTCATTACCTCTCTCACTCTTTTGCCTCTCTCATTCCCTCTATCTTCCCTCTCTCATATTCCTATCAGTTCCTCCCGTATGGAAGCTGATAACCGAGTGGCACGAGGTACACAATGCATTACATTGCACGTCATGCATGAAACAAACTACAAATAACACTCAAAGCAACTAAAGTCTTCACAGTGTCTTGTAAACTTCTCCTCTTCTCACCACTACCATACTCACAATTGTCAGTCTAATTTCCCTTTAAACCCGGCTGGTCTCGGACGCCCAGTCGGTCGAATAGCCCCTCTTTGGCTTGCTCACGGTTAGTGAGTCCCAGTTATCGCAAGATAGCTGGCGCGCAGTTTCCAGCCGTGTGGGTTCTGCACCAAGCACAACGGTGGTACTCTCCTGAGGGTGCCCCGTGGGTGCTAGTCCAGTTTTGGATTGCAGATCTCTGCGCGCAAATCGGAATATATGATGAGTGAACAGAGTTTTGCCGCCGGAAATTAATGTATGTCTAAGTAAGATAAGAGTAAACCAGGGATATACGAAAACTAACAATTAGTGATTTCACTGGGTCGGGCGTAGTGCAGTTGCTGTTCGTTGTGTTTTCACAGAATTATACACGCAGTTCGAATCATACGATTCATAATAGCGCATTGCCTTGTCAGATCGTGAGGTCGACAGATGTGCAAACGGTTTGTACAGATTAAGAACTATGAAATTTAGTCTGATGATCGACTATGAGTCCAATCATAGGCTAAACGTCTTCAAGGCTGAACTACTTCCGCTAATTTTTTATGCCCGAACTTACTGTCAAACAAGGAACAAAAACCTACTGATCGTCTGCTGCATTGACACGACAAAATTTTATTCTTTTTCAGCCACACGAAAAAACAAAACACTATAATGAGTAGAAAGATACCACTGGAATGGGTTTAGATGAGATACGTTTGTAGCGGGATATGATTATGCTGTATTCAGTATGATTTGCAAATTGACGCGAAAGCCAGAAGTAGAGCCGGTTGATCTAGTCGTCAATCACCTAAAAAGAAGATAAATAAAAGTTGTTTATTATTTTTATTACTCCGTGATTATTTGAAGTTTCGTACTTAAAGTATGGTGAAAGGCACGCGTATGCTAATTGGGGTTTAGACTGTTTGACTCTCTGCGCTCTTCCCACTTTGCACGGTCTCTCATTCGAAGAATGGTTGTTATAAATGCGATCATACGTGGGCACGGTCTGCCGGCAACTTACTGCAGTGGCCCTCCCGTACATACCGTCAAGCTAGTAAATTGTGGGCCGTGTTTGAAACACTTGAAACAAGGCCATATCTCGGCTGGGAAAGGTCGTACAGAGTTCTGGTTGGATTTTTTGGAATTCTCAGGACGAGATCTACTTGTGTATCAAGTTTAGTGATGATTAGACAACTCTAAACCGGCTTTTATATATCTTGAATGAATGAAATTCTCGCTATCCCTGTTCCAACCTCTCCATTGCCACATTTTTACGTTTCAAAGGTCTTTAAACTTGATGAATCATTACCAAACTTGCTACACAAATAGATCTCGTCCTGAGGATTCCAAAAATTCCAACCAGAACTCTGTAAGACCTTTCCCACCCGAGATATGGCCTTGTTTCAAGTGTTTCAAACACGGCCCACAATTTACTAGCTTAACGATAGTAAGTCTCCTACCCACGGTACCTGCAACCGTGCGCACCTATGAATGCGCTATTGAAGCGCAAACGCAAAATAGAAAACGGGATTGGCTGATTCGGAGTCAGGGTGCTCTGATCCATATCATAACGTAAAGAGTGACTATTGTCAAAAAGTGGGTTGTGGGACAATTATTCAGTGGCTTTATGTTACTTTAATGTATCCAAAGTTTTTAATGTTAACGTGAAGGGAGTCAACTGACCGTCTTTGGCAGTAATTTGCACAGTTCACTTCCCGTTCGGGCTGATTCCTTCTCTATACGACTGAGACTCTTGTAGGAAGTTCTGAATTTTTCGTGTTATGAAATGAAATTTTTAAGTACACTTATAAGTCTATAAGTACATTAATATTTATCGTGAACTATATATTTATTCTGTGTAAAGTAGCTGACCGTCCCGGATTAAAACATGTAAGTAAGAGTATATATGTAAGTCCCACGATGTTTCCAGGTTCGCCATGTTCTTACTGCGTCCTATAGCCTTGTTGAGCGTTGACTGCAATCGAATGCTTTGCGTGCGCTCTTTGAAGGAGAGAATGTGCATGCTTTTTGGAAACTAACCGACTTTCCAGGTATAATGACCATTTTTGCACTGCGAAGCGCGGTACCCACACGACTAATCTGAAGTAGAAATATAACGAGGGATCAAATCATAAAATTCATATCAGTTGTAAAAAAAGTTGTAGCTCGAAAATTATCATTCAAATATACATTGTGATAGAATTTCAAAATTCACTTGTTGGTTTTTTTGTTGGTTTCGCTTACCCTGTGACGATTGTCGATAAACGAAGGTCCCTCTCCTGTCATGTAGACAAGTAATGACTTCTTCGACTGAGTCAACTGAAACAATTCCATTTTATTACCTGTATATTGCAATCTGCATAGTGTAATGAAGATTAGAAGTGGAAGTTGCGAAGATCTTACATTGGAGGTGGACGTAGAAGAACCGGCGAAAGATCCAAATCCAGATGGGCCCACGGTCAGCGAACACGAAGACGTCTCAACGTGGACCTTCTTCATTTTGAATGTTTGATCTTTGATCTTTCACTGCTCGCCTCTCCACAACCTCACTCATTTACGCCATTCACTCTCTCTCTCTCGCGAAGCCTCCTTTCAAATGCGTACAAAAGGCAGGCAGTTTACAACGTTCTTCGCTTCTCGAGCATTCGAAAAGCTTTTGAATACGCTCTCGACCCTTTCCTACTGTATACCTTGGCATAGAACATGACCAAACCATGTCATCCCTAATAGTATATCCAATAACCTCACAAACCCTATCACCCCACTCACCTCCTCGTTCTTGTCAGTCTTGTCCGCCCCTTTGTCGTTCGTTCCCCTGTTCAGAGTGAATACGGGAAGCCGCGCGATCACCGGATTGTAGATCTCCGTTGAGTAAGCGATCGGCTCGTAGCCATCGTCCTTCCACTCCTGCAAGTGATCTTTGATCTTTCGAGGCTGATCTTTGATCTTTGAACTTGTACACTCACAAATAGAAGGGCTACTGGTGGCTGATCGAAGCCGTTGTGGTAGCAGTTAGCGACGTAGTAGCGAGGTGGTGTATCGGACATACTGTAAGGATGACGATTGAGAGATGACAGAAAGAGGATCACGCTATGAAAGAAGGAGGGGGCTGGAACGGAGAGTTGGAATTGAAATTGAAGTGGTGAATGCTACACGCGGGGATTATGACAATTTGATAGATGACTCGAGAAGGGAGGAAGACCGATCCTTATAGTAGACATCTGTCGGGAACAAAGGAGAGAGAGTGAGGAGGGGGGGGGATAGAGAGAGTCAGGGAAGGAGAGGGAAGGGGGAAGACGGAGAGGGGGAGGCCATCGGAAAGACTGTGAGAATGTGTCGATTGGGCGACCGCTTGTAAAACGTCCCTCTCTCCGACTTGCCCAATGAATATGCTACATACGCAATCAATGGGAGTGGAGGGGAAATCATCAGGCACTATTAGCCGTTCCGTAATAACCTGATCGAAACTATACGTTTTTTGCTTTAGTCACTATAATCGTGCATCTCACCTGTTGGTTCACTATTGTATTGGAGAACAGTGTTAGAATGATATTTAATAACGCCAAGAGATGAGTAACACTCTTTATGTTGACAGTCTGACACCACATACAATAGAAATACCGTCCGAGAGGCTCCGTCCGCTGCCTCTAACACAGACGCCTTCGAGCAGCTTTCAACCAACACTGCCTCTCTGAAATGGGAGACAGTGATAAGATATTGTGAAAGAGTAAAGGGTGTGGGTGGATATCCCACACAACTAGCTATCTCCCCTTTCCCATGTTCTTCCTCGTACGAGAAACTCCAAAACGTATCTAAATTGTAGATATACTCAGAAGATGAGGGTGTCCGAGAGGGCAATTTGCAGATTGTACTAGAAGCAGAGGTGGAGATTCTTCCCTCCCCCTCTCCCTCCCCTACTTACTCCCTCTTCCTCGCTCCCTCCTTCTCTCGCTATAAATCTTACCCCTCACGGATAGGCTAGTCGTACTACTAATTTGTAGATTGTAGCTCTCTCATATGAAGGAGACGAATGAGCAGGTACAGGAAAGGTGCAAATATGATATATAGAGAAATGGTGGATAACTCGACACAGATCACAGTCCACTTGAGTGCATATATGCGTAGAATAGTTCAAGTAAACGAACAAGTCGGATTATAAAATTGATTAAAAAAGATATCCTAGGCACTCTTTCAAGCTACCGATGATGAATATGACACGCGCATTAGGAAAGTTGGACAATAGATTAGCATTGTAAACAATATGAATAAGAGAAGGGAATAGGAGGCTGACTCTTTACCGAATGGATTCGTATCACATGCTCCATTGAGACAACGGACTGGCGGGGACACAAAAAGAGGGGATATAAGGGAGCGATTGAAGTAAAGAGGAAGGCAGGAGGGTATGGGGAATATATAATTATATATAATACACGTTTTTATTTATTATTTTACACTGAGGAGTATAGTCCTATAAAAGAGTTGACGCATCAACCAATTTTCAATTACTATATATCTTACACAGACAATAAGTGCCCTTTATCGAATTGTAAGTCTCAAGCCATTTTCTTGCGCTCATCAAATGACAAAGGAATGAAGTGCTTCCGAGTAAATTACGGCCATTTGTAAAGTGTAGATGACAGAGCACAAGACTATGTCTTTGTCATATGCCATTTAGCTTCTCCCACCTGTATTATAAGATCAAAAAGCCATTGTGCAGGTCCGAGTCTCGTGGTATGAATCACCATCCCTCAAATGCCTTTATTCCCTTAGTTCTTTATCTATTCCATGTCCTCATTCTCACCCCTTGTTATTCTTCTCATTTTCACATTTCTCCTCATTTCCTGTCCAGCTTGCTTTGGGTATCGGAACGCATAGACCCACTGAAGCGAGAGTTATTCACATCTTTTACCATTGTCCACTCCCACTTATTTACTGTTAGGCAAGAATGATGTGATACAGAATGCTTTGCCAGTGTTTCTCTCCATAGTTTCAGCGATTTCGTAGTTCAAAGTTATACCATTTCTCTCAAAGAAAAGAATTATGAGCAAGTAGGCTTGAATCCACTCTACTTATCTTGCGAACCGACCCCGAAGTTCTTTTACCATTATCCCATATCTGCCCTTCCTATATCCATATTATCTATGCCTTTTCCTAATGAGCACAAGCTCTTCTTTTCCTTCTACAACGAATACGCCGTTGTCATGACTCTGCCATCTCTTTTTGTAGTGTGAAATCGAGTATTTAAGCAGGCTCTCCTCCCTCCTTCCACTTCATATTCCACTCATTTCCACTACAATTCCCATGCGTCTCGTTCCACGAGCTCTCACTAACGTTCTCGTAAGTTTTACAATAAAATACACTGTCTATTTAGGGTTAGCGTTCCGTAAAATTGCTCTTTGTGGTAATAACTATGGAACACGTGGCACATCCAAGAAATCTAACTTTTTTCGGAAATGGCCATAATTAATAAAATCTCAACTGTTTTCAGAGGCACACGACAAGGCTCTTTAGCTTATTCACTGTGTTTTGTAGACTCGCAAGGAACAACTTAATCTGTACACACCAACCACTCCCCCTGCAGTAAGACGATTGAGGGAGAAGATATTGGAGAAGACTGAGGAGAAAGAAGGAAGGGACGAAGAGGAGAAGAAGGAGAACGTGGAGGATACGGTAGAAGAGGAGCAGGTACGGTGGCCACTGTTCCAGCTTGGCGTACGATAGCATAGGGATTATTTTTCAGAAGTCTGTAATTCTCTGTGCATTCGACGAACCGGTTCCCAGCACAAGTAATGCAAGGTTTTTTATTACCGTTTCAGGAAATTCTAATTCCAACTATATCAGCTGTGCGTGCCATCCACGATGCCAGTAACGCAGCAAGGCCGTGATGGTCAAACAGGTCAGACACACTTTTCTCAAATTTCGATAGGATAAACCTCTTTCTGGCAACAGTACGATAAAACGAATCAAAGAATGCCATGATATCATCCTTTACAGTTTCTACCAATCGAGCTATTCCGCATTGTTTTGGGTCGTCCAACGCCAATATACGCTGTGAATTTTGCAGAGATAAAGGCACATAATGGTTACGTGATCATTGAGTCTACCCTACATTTTATTCGCAAAGAACGACAAAATTCATCGTAGATGAACTACAATCGGTGACGTGGGAAGTCGTACAAGTAACACGGCACAAGACGCTTTCGTACTCATTTCTCCACTCCCGTACTGTACATCTTTTCGGGTTCGTTGAAGAGTATACGGTCGATGAACTCTTTGCCTTGTATGAAGCAGTGATCCTGGTTGGACACCTGCAATCAACCAATCGAGACTACCTCGTGATCGTCCTCTTTGCTACGCCCTATTGTGCAGATTTAGCTTTTCCTCTTTTGTTGGTCGTTCTCTTTTCAACCAACCTCATACTTCCATCCTCCAAACCTTCCTCTTGAATAAATACTCGCTCTTTCGAGGGCGGCATGCGCTCGAGCCATCTCTGAGTCTCGCTTAAAGATACATATGTGAAGTAACAAAGCTCAATTAACAACACACCTATCCACAAAATACACACTTTTTATGTTTTGCCTTTCAAGAGCCATGGCGATCCACAGCAGAAACAAGATCATCAAGAACTTTGATTCCATTCAATGGTTAATTATATAGTAATAATAATTGTAACGCCTTACATGAAGGGACGGAATGGGGTACCCATAAGGAATCGTCTTCTTCCAAACATGAACCACATCTTCTCGTCTAATGAGATTTTTGTATACCAGACCGTCTAGGACTTGTTCACTCAATACCTCTTCCGAAGCCTACGAATATCGGATCTTAAAGTAAATTAAAGGAAATACCTCATTTTCGACTTTGAGCGAACATTCCACCAGAAGGGACCAGTATTTCGAGTCATCTGGAGTCATCTGATAATGAGATGAAATCACTTCTATAATATATGATATCTTAAAATTCGCTATTGAATAGCTACTAGATATGTAAAAGCAAACGTTCTTCACCTCTCCGAATCTCGAAATCATCGTCACTCTAAAGAAAGGCACGGCCTCATCAGGAAAGTAGAGCCATGTATGTTTTGCTGGAATCTCAGCTGTAGGCTTGCGTAGTCCGACCCCCACAACGAAAACCTTATTTCGATATTATTGATTTACTGAATTACTCAGCTCTACCTTATTGTAAAGAACCTTAAGAGGAGCCGTAAGCTTCGTATGTTCTATCAACTGATCTGCGGGAATGGTACTCAAGAGAACATCGTAGTCCTGAACGGAATATATTTCACAATGTCGTGTGTTTAACTGTGAGATACCTGCTCCCTTCTTTCTCCATTTTGGTCAGTGTATTCAACAAATTTCGACGTCGCATCAATGGAAACGACCTGCCAATAGGACACGTTGCATTCGTGTTTCAATGAGCAAACTGGAACTGCCTACATTAGTATTGTAGTTGAACCACTTCGCGGGCAATCTCTTCTCTACAGCCTTCCACACAGCTCCAGTTCCTCCCCTCTTCGGGTACTTGAACCGTGCATTCCCGCCCCAGCCGAGATCAGCCTTCTGCATAGTAACAATAGTATAACTTCGTCATCAACATATGTACATGGAACTCAAAAAGAAATAAAACAAAAAGTAATATACATGATTGTATTATTATGTACCTCAAGTTCACTCGGATCCATCGCGCACATCTCCTCTAACTTCTCTTGAGGCAACTTTGCCACCCGTAATCCCACCCAGTTGGAATTCATTTCTGACGTTTCGACTGTCCATACCTAGATAACGTTCTCCTTCTCAGCTGTAGCTTGAGCGTAAGTTACCTTTCTATTGTAGGATCGGAAGAAGACGTCGTGAATTGTGGGTCCGAGATGCATATTTACCCAATCTTCAAATGTCTTCGGAGAGAACTTCTTAATCTGAATTTTCCTTGTTTGCTTAGAAACCGTTGCATTCTAACATTGTCGTAACGTTCCTTGAGTTCCCATAGACACTGCTTCTTTACTTCTATTGGAAAAAGTGGAACAGCAAACTGAGCGGGGTACGGGACGAGTCGAATTCCCGATACTCCGAATACCGTATTCATGTCTACCTGCGAAATATAAGCATTTTATTGACTCCTACATAGATATATACTTGAAAATATGCCAGGAATTATTTTACGCCATTGTCGAAGGAACTGTAAGAATGTAAGATGGGCGAAGAAGATTAAATGTGTGTGTCTAGATCAGAAGAGAGATTTAGAACCTTAACCATGAAGGTTTCAAAAGCTGCGAAGCGCTATGCTATACTATTAAGTTTGCTTATAGATGTGTTATTATTTTTAAATAATTAAAATTAGAGCGTCTTTTATGTAGATATTTTTAAAGGAAATATAGGTTGAAGCTAATGTGTGGAGTACAAAGTCATGGTGAAAATTATTGGGAATTCGTCATACCATAGTGTTTCTCTCTATCGTATTCCAGTCGTCGATCGCTTCTCTCATTGCCTTATCGTAATACGGGACTCCTTCGGAATACGTTATGTGAGCCCCGAGATCCCAGGAGAATCCCACTTCGTCGGTTATCGTTGAGGAGAGACCACCCGGTTCGGAATTCTGCGGGAATAATTTTACACTAGACACATTCCCGCTCTTTCTTGGATACTAACGAAACTTCAAAATATTACTATAATAGATACTGCAATTTACAATGAGGTTTCACATCATATCGTCATGATGAAAAACCATCAATAGTAGTATAATCTATATTTCCCCCCACTGACCAAAGATCACCTTTTCCAAGACAACAAGTTCCACTCCTTTCGTTTGAGGGGTAGATTGTTCGATGAGTTCATTGAGCCGATAGGCAGCCCCTAGGGCTGTGGGAGCTGCTCCGATTACCACTATCTTCATACTGACTTGAGACAATTCTGAAGGTGTAAGATATATAGACAGACAAATATTCTATGGAATTTACAACAAAAAAGAGGAATATAGTAAAGTCGAGTGGGCGATCGGGTGAATGACGAATGTATACTAAGAGACGCGTAGACACTCGGGACTAATCGAAAACGGAGATCCGTCGAGTGGATAGCTTCGCACCTCTTTCATTGCCCTGTACAGTGGACACGCGTCATCCCGTTCTAGTCAGCATCCCACGAAGACCACCTCACGATTAGTTCGAGAACTGTAGGCCGGAGAACAGGTGAAACCATAAAAGTAAGTTTGGTCATGTTTATCGCCGGTTATGGAAAGATCGATGAAGGTAGATAATGGGCAAGGAGACGCTATGCGTCAGTACGTATCGAACATCTCGAGTAGACTGCAAGCGTTGATCATCGAACAGTTTATTCACAAGTCATCAATGGGTCAATTACTTCGGAGTCGTCAGCTTAGCAGAGGCCATCTTGGGGTTCATTGTCTGCATCATCGGACTCATCATCATCCTCATGTTGTTCATGCCCATTCCTCCCATATTTCCGCCCATCATCATACTACTTCCAGGCATCTGTAACAGAGTACAGTCAAAGAAAACGGAACGTATAATTCTGTTTTACGAGTTGCGCTGTTTACCAGATTTTTCGCACTTTGAGGCAACGCTGTTTCTCTCTAGAATATGATATCGAAGAGGTCTAATGCTTTTTGAGAGTCGGAGAGACTGGTCCAGAGTTGCTGCATCTGAATAAGCCTTTGTCTTGGTTCCCAAGACTATTCTTGCTCCACGTAAAGAGTAAATGATAACAGTCTCTCTACCTGTTGCTGTATAGCCTGGAACTGTTTCGCGGCAGTCTGTGCCTCAGGTGACAGTGTGGCGATGAATGCATCCTGCTGTTGCTTCATCATGTCCTTCAAGGGTTTCGTCATCTTCTGTATCGAAAACTCGGCGGACTTACCGTCTGTTGCTGAGTCATCGGCTGTCCTCCCATCACTCCCATTCCGTTCATTCCCATCGAGTTCATGCCCATTCCTCCCATTCCCATGCCCATTCCATTCATTCCACCCATGCCCATGCCCATATTGCTCATTCCGTCCATTCCCATGCCCATGCCCATTCCATTCATGCCCATCCCCATTCCCTGTCCCCCCATCATCATCATCGAACTCCCAGCCATCTATAACCAACTCTTCCTCATAACTTCTGTTCCCTACTCACCAACTCCTTCTTGACGGAGTCCGACAGACTCGCGTAGAGTTGTTGCATCTGCAAGCGTCTTGTTAGTGCGAACGGTCTCAGGGAATGTGCCTCTTCGGGGTGTTTCAACCACAACTTCACCACAGGATCGGAATGCTACTCCCAGGATAAGTGTAAGTCTCCGGTACCTGTTCCTGGAGTGCCTGGAACTGCTTGGCGGCGGTCTGCGCCTCAGGCGACAGTGTGGCGATGAAGGCATCCTGCTGCTTCTTCATGGCGTCCTGAGAGAAAACATTTCTCCTCCCAGCGCTTAGAATCGGAAGAACGACATCAATATCCCTGTCTTTTCTGGAGTACAGAAAGGTTCCCATGAGGACTGACACTAAAGCTTACCATCTGTTCCTGGCTCATGGGCATCATCCCGTTCATGCCCATTCCCATTCCCATCTGGGCTGACGACTGAAACAGGGGATCGGTCTGTTGGTGAGACCACGGGAATACACAGCGAGTACTATTGAACAAACAAATACGAAACGTCCGTATACGGGTATACCTGACTGTCGACCAGGCAGAAGAGAGCTGAGAGAACGAGAAGCAGGGACTGCATTGTGACCTTCAAGGGATCTTGTTAGTCTAGGCAAGATATCAGAAGGTAGAGCAAAGACTGTATTGTACTCTAGAAAAATGTATAATATTTTGGAGGAAGAGATGAACATAAGTTGATGTCCTCGCTTCATCCACCGTCCATTATATACTTCTCCACAGGAATCTCGCACCAGTCTGCCACAACAATCCGGGTGTTAGCCCGACCTCGGCGTGAACTCCCCTCTGTACTCACCGTTTCCCTCTTCCTCCCTCTTCCCACCCTCTTCTCTCTTCTCACACCCTCTCGCTCCCTCCCGTCCACAGTTCATGTCCGTCTTTCCCTCCCTCCATGTCTATACCATTCGTGTGAACCCCCACTGAGTCACAATTGTAGTTAGTAGTCGATGTATGCAGTATCCGTCTCGATCTCTCACATAGCCTACTGAATCCGATCGTGATCTTCTCGGTAGTTCGGCTAATGCAATCCTATTACCCAAAAGCACGTTGCACGACGAAATCTGGCTTAACGTGTAGACGATAGACATTTGCCCATGCCGCTTCAACGCACTTTACGTTTTCCTTTTATTGATCTTCAATTTTCTTCCAAAAGTTCTTCACGTTTCGGCGCAAATAGCATAAGTAATGGGTCCCGTGCTATCAGCGAATCCGCTTCCTGTATCGTTGCACACAGCTACCGTATTCACAGGTCTGAAATGTACTACGGTCTCCGTGATTCTTTTATTCTATTTCACTATTCTTATTAAAATGTCTAAATTTTAATTTTTAACTTAAAAGTGCTATTTTGTGCAGTTCCGCTTCACTTTCTTTTTGAACGGGAATTTTAAAGAATTTTCACGTTTGTGCCAAGTGACGGAAAACTATTCCCTAGCGGGCTAAGGAAAATTTCGCTTAGTCAGTTTGTTTCTTCAAAAACGAACCTTCCGTCAACCATCATATCCCCTCCGAGATAGCATTTAAAAGTCATGCAATTGTTATTCGCATTGTACGCCATTCGTGGAAGTGGTCTCTGCAGTTATCGTGCAACCTCACTCGTTCTACTGTATGTCTCACAGCATTCCAAGCGTCATAATAGCGAATAGCGGTTTTCGCGCATAGGATCCGATCCTGCAGGCGAACCAGTGAACAAAAAATTATGAATTTAAAAACTTAAGCTCGCCACTACGAAATCAACAAATTCTGAAAATTTGGTGCTGATTGGTTTAACTGCTCTTGAGAAAATTCAAAAACAGTGGTCATTTCGCTATTAGACACATTCTTCACCGGGCGGAATGCTGTGGTCTGTACCTACCGTACACCGGGTGGCCGTTACGGGACAAGTATCAACTAGATCTGCATCGGGAGGAGTGCACGCAGCACATTCGCCGTCTGAATTATAGGTATGTTCGATTATGGAATTGTATTATCACAAGGTAGTCAAGATGTGCAAAAAGTGAAAACAAAAGTTGCCTAAAATAAACAAGTCTGTACCTATCGGTGACAAACAATAGCCAAGAGCAGATTCCGTTGTAAATAGTAGCGTACATAATAGCTCCGTCATTAGTAGCTCTGACCGGAGTTATGTAAGAGCCGTTGTATAAACAGACAATGCTCTGCTGCATCATGAATCCATCGGGTGATTGACTTTCTGAAGAATTTGTTACACAATGCATAGCAACTTGATATTCCACGCAGTAGCTACGCTCCAGTATCAAGCAATTTTTGTCTTAAATGAATAAATGTTGTAGATGAGGATAATGACCAATTTTTCCATGTTCCTGACCACTTGGGGCACCGAATGTTGTATTCGGTTATATCAAATAACTTATCAGGAAACGAGATACTGCTCAAAATGTACTTTTCTAAATGCACTGCTGTAACTGTTGTGCTCTATCAGACGCAATACGCGGCTACTTGAAATTCCATTAATTCCTGTGTAATGTTAATTGAAGAATGTTCCATGATACAAACATTTAAGTGTATGTTAAAAATGTCCTCTAAAAATGTGCTCTAATAGCAGCTTGTTAGCTATAAGACATGGGACACGATCTAACCTATATAAAGCATTTCTCCGTCATTACAACCGTAATAAGGCCCAGCTCCGTCATTAGTAGCTCCGACATTTGTCATACGCATTGAAGATAGCCCAATTGCGCAGGTTGAGCTGCTGTTGACCTTTATGTTGCTATTTCTTCACACTTACCTAAATTTCAGTATACTATTTAAATAATTTTCGTGGAAGAACCAGTGAGCGGAACTTACTGTAATGGGCACAGACGATTCCATGTCTAATCAGCTCACCCGTTCCCATTGGATCCACTGATAGACCTCCTCCTGGGCTGCAAATTTTCTTCTGTGTTGTCAACTTGTCTGATAAATAGACCCATATGCATGAGTTTAACATGCATTTGCACGCAAGCCACAGTCCCCGTCGGATGGTACCTAGTTGCCATTACTGGCATTATACATGAACAGGACAAAGTCAGAATTGCATCCTACGGACCGGTAACAGTCCTGAAGGTAGCTAACTCATAATTGATCCGTAGACATGTATATAGAGAACATACGGCGGGAACTATAGAGGGGGCGACGAGCGTCTCGGGAGCGTACGTAAATAGATTGGGTTGCGTTCGTGCAATTAGCGGTAGCGGGACATTTCGCGGGGGTGATCGTGCACTCCGAGACGCACAGAAGACGCACTGAATACGAAAATAACTCTCGAGTAAAAGACACATTTGCATATTACGCTCTCCACAAGAGCTGAAGACTGAAGGGCTGAAGGACAACGTTTGAGTGTATGAAAGCGCTTACTATCTTCTGGGCCGCATCCAGCCATTAGGTAACTGCCAATATTTGTGCCATTATAAGACCATATTCCCGTCATAGTGTCGCAAGTAATTCCGCTAGAAGTGATCAACTGAACCGGGGTACATCCATCACAGTACATCGCCGGAGAGGTCATCGTTTCAAGAGTGTACGATACTGCAAATGTGCTTGTCAAGATAATCAAGAATTTTCAAAAATTGAATACATTCGATATATATAGGAAGGCTCTTGAACAGTCGTATCCACTCACAATCACAAGCCACTCCTCCGATTCCGAATTCAGTGTCGTCATTATAGCACCAACCCATACCGTAGGCCATAGAATTGCAGCGATGTGCTGTGGCACTCATCGTCTCAATGCAATACTTTAATCGATGCTGCTCATCCATAACTATTAGATAATTATTAGTTACTAGATCTCAAAGTCAGCCCTTCGTCTACGTTTTTCTCTCATAGCCTCAGATTCCGTTGACTAGGGCAACTGGGTAGGAAGTGCGCGCCAGTGGTTGAGACGGGGACTAGTCTACGCATAGTGAATTAGGTCATCCAGAGTAAACAGCAACTGGCATGGAGAATGCTAGTCACACATCAATGCCATCGTTACTCTGCTTTTCTTTCGGACAGCAATATTTCGCCTTATTCGCTAACTTACTATGTACTTCTGTACCCCATCCGCGTACACCAATGTGAGGGTCGTCACATTGCAGATTGCACTACAAGTGCTAGCGGTTGCAGGCTCTTTTGCAGCTGAAGACGCTGCTCATTCATCAACGTATTCACAATTGTGCTAGATCGGACACAGTCCACAAAGGTCTTAACGTCGGTACTTACTGCTGAGACTGAAAGCATCGGGCAAGGGAATGGGTCCATTGAGAGTATCGCAACGCATGCATCCCAACCCCGTGAAGGGTGCATGAGTGCCTGGAGTGACCCACTGTCCCTCATCTGTGCAGGTTGGGGTACCGTTCGTCTGAACATCTCTATTCTCTGGATAATGATGTACTGGAGTGTTTTCGGATGTTATTACCTCTCTTTGTGATAAACTTTTCTTAATCTCTTTACAAATAGCCAGCTAACCGGCGCTCGAGCGGTGTCTCCATCAGTCAGGCTCACTCCCGCCACGATAGTCCGGCCGATTACTATCAGTTCCTGAGAGAACTTCGAACTGCATTGCAGAGAAGATAGCAGGGCTATATGCAATACTCTATCTCGGAAAAACTATGATCAGAGGAGCAAACAAAGTTACTACGTCCAAGGATACGCACCTCTGCACCGGTGAAGGAATGACAGGGACACGCGCAGCTGGTGTCAAGAGTGAGATAGGAGTAGGAAGCTACGCAACGGGCACCGACGGCTGGGGCGAGGAGAGCTCACGACGAGAGCAACGTGTTGAACGTGGCACCCACACACTGCAAGATAACGAGGAACACCTGGGGAAGCGATGGAACATTGTCTGGAAAGCTCCTAACAGCATTCCGCCCGGTGAAGAATGTGTCTAATAGCGAATTGACCACTATTTTTGAATTATCTTATGAATGGATGAACCAATCTGCACCAAATTTTCAGGGCCTTTAGAGTTTACAGTAACGAACTTATTTTTTTTTAAATTCATGAATTTCGTTCGCCGGGTTGCTTACAGGATCGGATCCTATGCGCAGAACCCACTGTGTTCTGACAGCAGTGTACATGTTAAAGGAGCCGTACCACGAGTTTCTGACCATATTGGCTTACGTCATTAAGTAGACCCAATCATCCTGATCGGGTATTCCGAGTTTTATGCGATTTCATTCACTCTCGGCGGAGTAGTGAAGTTGCAAAGAGCAACGCGCTTTTCAGAAAATCGGATATATTGGCCGACTGAGAAGAGCTACAGCTCTGAATTATTAACAAAATGATTTCCTACATAATTCTGATCATTTTAATAAAAAGAACGATCGGAAAAGATTTGCGGAAAGGCCTAAATAGATATATCAGGGTAGCGCGGGAATTCAAATCCTACCGTATTCGTGGGCTGGCTCCTTTAAGCGAACGAGACAACGAAAATTAATCCTGATTTCGGTAGGAACTCTCGCATGGAAAACATTGTATCCTAAACATTTTTACTCGTTCGCTTAACATTTAGAACACTGTGAAACCGCTATTCGCTATTAGAACGCTTGGAATGCTGTGACCTGAACCAGCCCTAAACTTATCCCCACTTTTCATCGCTGCACCTCTCAACCTGATAACATCCCTTACGCATTTATCAAAGGTTCTGCTGATTCAATTGCTGTCCCTCTCTGTATTCTGTTCAATAGGTTCCTTTTACATGGTATCTGTCCCTCTATCTGGAAACATGCGATAATCAAGCATATTTTCAAGAAAAAAGGTAGTAAATTAGATCGTGCCAACTATCGTCCCATCTCACTAACATGTTTATTAATAAAATCTTTGAGCGCATCGTCTCCTCCTCCCTTTACACATATCTCAATGACAACGATCTATTGCACCCTTCTCAACACGGTTTTCGTCCTAAACGATCTTGCTCATCCGCCCTTCTTCTATCTCTATCTCGCCTTAACTATGTCCTCAATAGGAATTAATATGTTTCGGTCTGTTTCCTTGACCTGTCAAAAGCCTTCGATAGCATTCCATTTCATCTCCTCCTCACTACACTTTCTAATTTTGAGATTAAAGGATCTCTTCATAAGTGGTTCCAATCTTTCCTTATAGGTAGAGCACAATGTGTTAGGATAGGGTCTTCCGAGTCAACAGTATATAAGGTCCAGTCCGGAGTCTCCCAGGGCTCCGTTCTCGGCCCAGTTCTTTTCATGCTCTTCCTCGATTCGCTACCTCGTTCTCTTCCTCCTTCCGTCCATTGCACCATCTACGCAGACGACGTGAAGGTCATTGTCGAGTCGAGGACAACGTCAATCTCATGCAAGAGACGATTGATGCAATCGGAGAGTGGACAACGAGTCACGGTCTGTCCGTATCCCTCACCAAGACCGCCTGTATGTACATAGGTCCCTCTCACCCTACTCACACATTCCATCTATTTAATACCCCTCTCCCTATTGTAACTGCCTTCAAGGATTTAGGACTAACCTACTCTAACTCTCTCGACTATAGTGAGCACATTCGTTCTATCTGCTGCAAGGCTAGAAACCGTTGTTTGTACATTCTCCGTTCTTTTAAGACTAATAATCTAACAGTTCTCTCCCGACTGTTCACTGGCTATGTTCGTCCGCTACTTGAGACTTACTCTGAATTATGGTCCCCTCCGCTTAATAGTCACTTGAGTGTAGAGATTGAAAAAAAAGATTGTACTTCGTTCCCGTTATGAGACGCAGGATTGGACGCCATTGAATGGAAGTGTCGGAGAAGAAGCAGACCGATAGGGATACCTGGCACTATAGGTAGATACATCTATGCTAGAGTGCGACTATCGAATACATTTACATTCTCTCTATATCTCATTCGCTTCATTCTTCACCGCTCTCTCGACATGCCTGATCGCATTATCTCATTCGATAGTCACACTCTAATATATACTATAGCTCGCGAATCGATACCATCTGATCCAATTAGACACTTCTTCCAGGTTTATGTTTCGCTCCACATGTATTAGAAAATGCGATTCTGCTATTGTCGGTAATGAAAGCTAACCAGCAAAAATCGGCTATCGGTATCAATTCGCGCACCACAGCATTCCAAGCGTTCTAACTGCGAATAGCGGTTTACGTGCGTAGGATCCGATCCTGTGAGCGAACCAATGAACACAAATTCATGAATTTGGAAACTTAAGTTCGTCTTTGTAATCTCAAGAAATACTAAAAATTTGGTACAGATTCGTTTATCCGTTCCTGGGATAGATAAAAAATTGTGGTCAATTCGCTATTAAATAGACACATTCTTCACTGCGCGGGTCCTAATCTATATAACCCATTCACTATAATCATTTGAATTATATAACTTAGAAGTGAAATAGTGAACCTGTGGTAGTAAGGAGAGTGGAAGAAGCATTCACTATGTCGAACAAGATCTAAGGAGAGGCATTGTTAGACGAAGAGAGGTCGACTCCCTTGTGGAGAGACGGGGTGGGATCGAAGATGATTTATCAACGAAATATAGGAGGTGGACAAATCTTTGTGTTCAGTGGGTTCGTGCCAAAAAGAGCTGCGCATAAGCGGAAACGTTGATGGGAAGTGTGTTTTTCTCAAGCGGGCATGTACGCATATCACCTGTACGTCTTTATTCACGAAATCTTCATAAGTGGATAAGGTGCATGATAGGTAAGCAACCCATGCGTTCAAAATGCCTCATATCATCTATGTACATCAAAATCCGTGAATATGCCTGGATCAGATTTTATAACAAAGTGCATTAGTCACAGATTGGATGCTATCTGCGAAACCCGATCCATCGTCCAGACACTGCACGGCACCACTTCGATCCCTCAACAGTTCTTGATAGTCAACGATTTTCGGGACTTCGAAGTTTATATTGAATCATTCAGCTAATCTGGCAGGCAAACAAAAGAAATATGTGAAATGTATTTCCTCTATCTATCATCGTACCTGTTATCGACCGACAACTTCCATCCCGTAGTGCATGTCAAATACTGGCATCCATTCTCCTGTGCCGACGTTGCTTCGACGCTCGGTCGCTGAAATGTTAGTTAAAATTGTGCATAGGTAAATGGAGAAATACGAGACGCAGAATACTATGAGTGTCCAATTGGGTGAATTTATGCTTAGGCTATGTCCCCATTCACTCTTGAGAGAATTTATGCCCACTTATCCATACTAGATAAGTGCTTACTGTACAAGTCGATGCTGCCAGGGGGCAATTATCCACCAAATTGATATTGTCGAAGGCACACGAAGTGCACGTATTTGCTGAACTCAATCATTTCCTCACATGAAAAGTGCCATAATAACTCGACGTAGATATCCATGAGATATTTATCTATAAACAACTTACGCGTAGATTGCACGCAAGCTACAGAATTACTGAGAACTTCCGAGTTTGATGTCTGAATGGAATGATATGAGCATGTATGCTTGAGAAACATTGAATAAATATAATATTATTTAAGAACAAATTCCTGGGCTTTCTAAGGCTTCGAAGCATAATGCACGATGAAAAATGACACTAGGCAAAATAGTCATCATTTTGGCGAAGATATTTTGCACGATTTGCTTTTGATTCGGAATTATGGAAAATTGACTGACCGGAGCATCGTAGGAAGTGCCTGTTCTCATGCAAGCTATCGACGGTTCTGGCGAAATCACGAATGAACTCCCTGAAATACGGTGATATACGCATATCTCACAATGTTCTAAATGTTAAGCGAAGGAGTCAAAATGCTTGGAATAAATGTCTTCCGTGCGAGAGTTCCTACCGAAATCTGGGTTTAATTTTCGGCATCTCCACAGTGTTCTAAATGTTAAGCAAACGAGCCAAAATGCTTAGGATACGGTGTTTTCCGTGCGAGAGTTCCTACCGAAATCAGGGTTGTTTTTCGGCATCTCGTTCGCTTAACATTTTGACTGTTGTCAGAAGACTGTGTCTCGTTCGCTTAACATTTACACTGCTGTCAGAAGATTGCGATCTAACTACCATTATTTCATAATACGAATCTTGCTTTCTTACCTGAATACGCGGAATAAACGAGAGAACCAGCGGGGCAAACGATCATAGATGTGGAGTCAAAGGTAGTTGCGGCGACTTGGGTATATTGATAAGTTGTGGGGTCGACCGGAGTATCCTCAGTGAGCGTGCCGCATCCCGCTGTAAAATAATATACGTAACTATCCAATATTTTGTGCTTTGAGATTAGTTAAAAAGTTGCCCCTACATCAAAGAAGGCTTTTCGCTCATTCTGCTTTTTCGTACACCTTGATATATTCAGGGAAAAGTTCGGTCAGTAAACCCAGTCCTAAAAACGCAGAAAATCCAGAAAATGCAGCTTCGTCTGCATTTTATCCGAACCGCTTTGTTCTTCCGTCATAAATAGGAATGAGAGTACTGACTGAACCTCTTCCCCATCCATGTCTAGACTTACTGTAGGCGGCACATCGCAACGCTCCCGTGATCTCCATAGCACCCGTGCTGCGATCGGCAATGGGCAGAAGGCCTTGCCTGATTTAAGACTAAAGCATCAGGAACATAGAACTTTTGCTTGATTTTTTGTGAAGAATCCGCGATTGTTTATATATAGAGCATTCCATTCGGGCCTTTTTGATGGTTCACGATCAACTTACACTGGGCCCACGCCATGTCATCATGTGGCGGATGGTAGGCTTTGAGAACCAAGCGTTTTAAACGGCTCTCTCTGTTAGACCGGAATGCCTTTTTGTTCAGCACTGGGTACAGTTGTCTTATACATCGAATACAGATATGCCGTTTTGGGTGACGGTAGTGGGTGGTAAGAAATCATCAAAAATGAAAATTACAGATTTTTAAAAAAATTCGTAATTTGCATATATCGATTTTTGTAATTTTTCCAGATCTCTCTAATGCCGAAGTATTTCGTGCACGTATTGGGTACCATTCGATAGAGCGTGAAAAGTTATGCCTAATCACGTTGAGAACGATTTAAATTTTTTCAAATTAGACTGTAGTAATCGATGAGGAACTGAAAAAATGCGACTTCGCGCGTTTTTTTGCTTCGGGCTAATAGGTGCATGGCGCCTGTGGCCTGCAATCGACATATGTTATGCTCATACCATTTCTCTATCGATATCTACTTGGACTGATGCGAAATTCGAGTGCAGCCGTAACGAAAAGACTCACGCTGTGTCGGCAGGCTCCCTGCCCGGACAAATATTTGCAACCACTTTTATTGAAGCGTAAACATGTTTTTGATGTTTTATTTTACATTGGCTGCAATTTGAGTGCATAATTCTTTATAAGAGGTAATTGCCTCTGTAGATTAGTCTTTATCTGTTATAATCAGAACATATTTCGCCAATTAAAACACAAATTTTCTATTCAAGGTCTTCTAGGCTGCATTATGTACTGAATTGAACACAGGCTCATAATCGTCCACATAACCCGCATCTTCGAAATACTCCAATTCGTCCTCCTCCTCAGTTTCCTCCTCTTCTGTTGAGCGCTTCTCTCTGTTCTCAGAATTTCCTTTCTTCTGGTTCGCGTTTTCTTTCTCCCTCTTTGCAGCAATTCGAGAGAAAAACCTTGTGTGCTACAACTATCTACCACGCAAGATATACCGTATCTACCAGATTCTGATAGACCTTCCGAGACATGTACTATTTTCGATTTTAGCTAAATCGAAAACAATCGATGTAGTGTTGCAATGATGACATTTTGAAAATCAATTGAAATGCTAAAAACTCATGTATTACAGGTTCCACGGGAGTTGTCCTCAAAAACGGAACGATTTAATACTTTTGATTGAAATAACAAACTATTCCCGTTTATTACGCCGTTCAATTGACTCCTTACGTGTTACCATGGCAGAAATTGATAGAATCGCAAGAAAACTGGAGCCGGAGTTTTTTTATCTACCGCAGCAATAGACAATATGGACGCATTATTATTATATCTACAGTAGTTCTAGGGAAGAGCTGTACAGTACCTCTACCCAATCCCTGTCCAGGTTGGGGACGAGCATATTTAAGTGTGGTTCTCAATTATACTAAACGGTTCACTGTCTGCACTGGAGTTTGAGCTCAGGAATTGTACCTAACTATGAAACAAAGCACACGGAGAAATGATGAGAGGTTGCTTTCCCTAGACCCGTCTGTAATAATTGTAAATGAGATCATCGTCTTGGCAATAGTATGTACTTCCGCAGAGGATTACTGTCATCAGTTAGTGCGAGTTTGTAATGGAAGTCGAGGCAGAGGGAGTTGAAGTGTAAAAAAGGATCGAGGACCACATTGGAAGAATGGTTAAATAGTGACTTATGATGATAATTATACAGTTTAAAGGGAGGAAGCAGCCTCTAACCAAAAGTTTTGAAATTCGATGAAATTTCTTCTAAGGTTTCAAAATGTGAGAAAAAACATGGTGACAATAAAAAAATCGAAGAAAAAACTCGAAAATCGCATGTTTTATTTTTTCGTTCCGGGCTTCCGTCGTTAACAGGAATGTCGCTTTTGGCTTAATTCCTTTCGCTAAAC
>LS878962.1:292588-330146 GCA_900490955.1 Micoletzkya japonica | reverse complement strand
TGATTTCGAATCACTAAAACACTATTAGGATGTTCTAAGCCTTGTAAAACGTATTTGCAAAAATCTGCAAAACATTGGCCGAGGGCACGGAGTCGTGTGTCCAAATACGCTTCACCCCGCCTTCATCTTGAGGCATGAATGACCCTGGGAGGGTGGGCGCGGGGATGGCGGGCGGTAGTCGTGTGGGCACGGAGTCGTGTGTCGAAGCTCTATGAAGGCGGGGTGAAGCGTATTTGGACACACGACTCCGTGCCACGAACCTGACCCCCTACCTGCCGACACTGCGTGAGCCTTTTCGTTATGGCTGCACTCGAATTTCGTATCAGTCCAAGTAGATATCGATAGAGAAATGGTATGAGCATAACAGATGTCGATTGCAGACCACAGGCGCCATGCACCTATTAGCCCGAAGCAAAGAACGCGCGAAGTCGCATTTTTCCAGTTTCTCATCGACTACTACAGTCTAGTTTGAAAAAAATTGAACTCGCTCTCAACGTCATTAGACATAACTTTTCACGCTCTATCGAATGGTATCAAATACATGTAAGAAATACATCGGCATCAGAGATTTGGAAAATTTACAAAAATCGATATATGTAAATTACGATTTTTTCTAAAAATCTGAAATATTCATTTTTGATGATCTCTTACCAGCCCTTACCTTCCCCCAAAACCGCATATCCTAATTCAGAAATTTGAAAACTGTACACTCGCCCTCCCGCTATTACAGAGAGGGCCTTTTAATCGCATTGTGAGACAGAGAGAGTGATCAAGAAAGAGGAGAGTCAGGCGATAAATACGCAAAGGTTTTCAACCCCTATTGGATGGAGCATAGCCATCAAAAGACCCGAATGACATCTCCCATTTATATACCTGCAGGCCGGATAGGGAATATCGATCCAGACTCCGGTTGACAACATCATTACCATCGTATAGCCCGCGTCGCAGACGATGGAACGGTAGCAAGTCTGAACCACTCATTTCTCTTGTTATGATTGAGGAAAATGTTCCGCCAATCGTATCATTCCTATTTTCAACGAGCGACGGAAGCGTTATGAAAACAGCCCAGACAAAGTAAATAGGAATCAGAAATTAGTTAATGCCGGAAATTTTTCGTCGATAATACTAAGTTAACCTCCCACTCACTCCTGTGAAGCCATCCTTCGGCGCCGGCATGTCGTAGGTTATATCAGACGATAGGTAGGGATCAATGCAGACTGTACCGGTTGGACAGCTAGTGGATACCGTGAATGCACAATCCGAGGTGCACAGATACATCACTGAAAGGCAAGAAATTTCATTTCATAGTTTCCCAATACTTGTGCAAATTACAAGTTGATGTAATAGGCAATATTACTATCTTCCGTGCCACAGATTGCGGTCAATTCGGATCCGATATTCGTTCCGTTCAAAGTCCACGTTCGACTGGCCGCATCACATACGGGAGATTCGCGGGTAAATCTGTTCTGTGTCGTATCCTAAAATGTTTCTTACTAATTTTTGGAAATTTTTGGTTAGGCAAGCTTCTCTCGTTTATATTAGCAATGGACAATGAATAACGAACGTTGAACAGGAAACTGAGCATCATTCCCGCGGGGCAGACTGTGTTCAGCGTTCTGTCTCCATTCGGACTCTCGAGTCCGGTTTCCGCGAATTGCGTACACGTCATTTGCGGTTCTTCGGGAAGGAGGAGGCACGCATCTGAGATATGTCTTGTTTTCCAATAAAAGAATCTAGGCTTGCGAATCTAGTAGATAAGAGCATAAAAACCAGTATTGCGCGTTGCGAAGGCGAATAGCGAAGCTTCGCATGCCAGCGGCATACTAGGTCAACTTTTCGAGGGAGCGCACCAATTTATATTCGTAATCTCGGCTTTCTATCTATGTGAAAAATATGTGATCATTTTGTGAGTTTGATATAAAAAGAAATATCGGTTAGCCGGTCACCAATAGCGTCATCTGCTTCATATTATACTAGCCCAAATAGCCCCCTACTGTTTCCTGCCTAATTTGAAGGCTTTGTATACAGTTTTAAGGATTTACAACTATGAAGAACAAAAATACATTTAAAAAATGTCTCCTCTCTTTGACTGCAAAGGTACGCTCTCTCTCCCTGTGACCCATTGCTGACAGCGGGAATCTTCGCATTGCCACTGCCATGAGGAGCGAGGGAATGCGAGCCTTCGCATTGCCAGTCCCTAACCCCTTCCCCTCCTGCGAATCTTCGCTATTCGCAACGCGCAACACTGATAAAAACTAAAGAGGAAAGAGTGAGCAGACACGTACCATCACAAAGTAGGGGGTCAGTCGTGAACCGGCTGTAGTTATCATAGCACCATCCACTTCCGCGAAGACTCGACACACAACGATATGCTTCATCTCCAGGCATCTCAAATGCGATTGGTGAGTTACGTGCCGTTTCGTAGTGTATTCTATGCTTACACCGCTACTTCGACTCTAAAGATTAACGTAGCTTTTTCGCGATATTTTCTGAAATCCATTGATTCCCCCTTCTCAAAACGTATTTTCACGTGAACTTCGCTCTCGCTTACCGCCTTCTTCTTCTCATAAAGTATTCTCAGTCTCAAAGCACGTCCCTTCTCTTCCTCTTCCCTCTAGACAGAGCACAACATCAGTATCACGAGCCTCTTTTCTATGGTTATCGCGAATACAGTTACAGTTACAGTTTTACACCAAAACATCGCGAATAATAGCCTATAATAGCTTTCAATGCCTTTGAGCTGAGTCATTAAAGGGATATGGAACCCATTTTCAAGTGAAGCTTATATGAAAGATTTTGTAGAATTTAGTATAAAACTAAAAGGAAAAATCATACAAATTAATAGTATTCGAGAACTGATTTTTTGAAATTTCGTTCTACGACGGTCGTACTGGATTAAGCAGACAGGGGCCAAGCCAAACGTTACATTGTGTACTATCGTCCCTCGGAACGAAAAAATAAATTTCGTACACCAATTTTTTGAATTTTTACTAATTAGTTTTATGTTTCTCATTATTCCTAAAGGCAAAATTAAATTTTTTTATTGCAATTGGACGAAATTTATTTATCGCTTCATACTTCCTTTAAAGGGACATGGAAGTGATTTTCAAGTGAAGCTTATATGAAAGATTTTGTCGTAATTAGTATAAAACCAAAAGGAAAAATTATAAAAATTTATAGTATTCGAGGAATGATTTTTTGAAATTTCGCCCAACGACGATGCTACTGTGTTTAGCGAAAGGAATTAAGCCAAAAGCGACTTTCTTCTCAACGACGGAAGCTCGGAGCGAAAAAATAAAACATGCGATTTTCAAGTTTTTTCTTCGATTTTTTGTTGTCACTATGTTTCTCCTTACATTTTGAAACCTTAGAAGAATTTCCATCGAATTTTAAAACTTTTGGTTAGAGGCTGCTTCCTCCCTTTAACGCAGATAAAGTGATCCCATAATACATAACTAGAATTATGTATCTACATCTATTACTTTGATACGTAAAATGCTTCAATTTTGTATGCTATCTCTTCTAATGTTTCACCACTGAATGGGTTCCAGCAACATTCAGTGTATTTATAATGGAGGTGCAATTAGAGTAGTTCTAACCATGTACATAGTCGATCCGGAAGCGTGCATGAGTGAGAGAGTTGTTGAACTGCACGTAACTTTGCATTGGGAAGAGATCGCTGACTCGGCCATGGCTAAATATCTTTTAGAGTAAGAGTATCTTCTTGACTCTTTCTGTATGATGAGAAAGATATCTTCTTTATCGCTTTTGTAGCCTACAACAACTTAGAAGAGGACTCAAACTCGTACAAGTGGACTTGACGCCCGAGGGCATGGACATGAGTCCATCGTTGACATCACAGGCAGAACACCCGAAACCCGCAATGTCCCCTCCCGAATCGTCGACGATCCACGAACTAGTTGAACCACTACACGATACTGGAGAATTGATCTCAAGAGTACAATATAAAACTTGTATACTCATAGAAAGAGAACTTCAATGAAAATTTGGAGAAAACTGTAACAATTTCTTGGAAAAGTATTGAAATTTACCATGGCCTGAACGGAGTCTCCACCCGTAGACAATGCATCAACTTCACTGAACACGAATTGGCCTTGTTGGCATTGGGGCACACAATCGATCAAGACTGCTTCCTCAAGGAGAAGGACTTTCACTGATGAATATCGAAATTCATAAGTTCATATTGCCATTATTTACTTCATGCAACATCATGGAGAGAGGAGAGTCGTAATAAATAAAAGTGGGAAACCTCAGTTCCGGGCAGAGTCTCGGCTCCGCAAGCACAACTGCAACTGGTGTCCCATTCGAGCATGGGATAGGAGTCCTTGCACCGAGTGCCCAGTGAAGGACCGAGAATCGAACACTTGGCCGTCGCTGCGTCGTATTCCGCGCCGCGACACTGCAATAAACATTCTAAATAAATGCCAGCAAACTTTATAGAAGTGTAGGTAGAGTAAGAAGTTTGACAGAGAATACATAAAATGTAAAGTACCCGAGAATTGAGTGAGCAAGCCCGCGCACACTCAACATCCGAGATATTCAACAATAAATCCAATCGAGGTCGCCAATCGGACGAAGTGGTCGTATAGAAACACGATGATAAAACCAGCTGAATAGCATATTTGTAACCCAAATCCAGCAACTAAGTTCACATAAAAGTAATGGGATAATTTTAATCTATAGTTCAAAAGAAAGTGAGATTCCTACAATTTTTACAAATGTAGCAATCAGCGTACATACTTCATCGCTGGATTGAGGAAAAAAACTAAAGCTGGGACCTGTGGAATGACGAGAAGTAGTGCGTGATGTTGCATGTAAGCTCACTCGAAATGGTTCGATCGTAGTTCGAGTCGGTTACTAAGAGCTGAATGGGAAATGGGGCTAAGATCTGGACACAAACAACAGAGAGCTCGAGATGGAAAGAGCGGACTGGGCGTACAGTCAGACATCTGGGTTGACGGCTGCGACAGATAATGTACTACATGTGAGATCACTAGTTGAAAACAACGTTGCCGCATCTTACATTTCAAAAAGTCAAATAGTTCTGGATGAGGGCGAATTGATCTACGTTAACAACCGCACACCTCAGTCAATTTCTCAAAATGAGTGAAGGGTTGAGGGGGTATATAAGGCGAGTCTCTCCCTTATCCCTTCATTCTCTTCACTTGTTCTTCTCGTGACCAGTCTTCTCATCTCTCTTCTTCTTCTCAACTCGCCAATGGCCGGACAGAATTACGTTCGATCGGCGTATTACATCGATGGGTCAGTCCAGGAATCCAAGAAAGATGGGGATTGCGGGATTACTGTATACGAGTGATGGACTATTTGAAAATACCCAGAAGTTGCATTACCGTAGCTACACCATAGATACTGTATCTCGTCGAGTATACAGTACCCCGCAGACCCCCCGTCCAACGTCGTTCTCTCTACTCGCCACACCCTCCGCCGACTGCGATCAACTATGTGAACACGCCGGTGGCTCAGGTTGGTCCAAGCTAACTGGGATACGGTAGCTACCAACGGGGGGGGGGTGCAAAGATCAAAGATCAAAGACAAAAGATCGTTACAGCCTCCGTACCAGCCTCTCACTCCGCAGTCCACTCCTCAACAACCCATTTATGCTGGTTAGTAGAACTTGAATTTGACTACCGCAACCACGTCTGAGTACTACCGTATACTTTCAGTTGAAACACAAGAGGACCCTCGCGTTCGCTACGCTAGGGAACGTGCTCGAGGTAAGATACCGTAAACATTGGACACGTTAAGTTACAGTACTCGCCTACAGTATCCTACCGTACTGGCATTGATTCCTACGGTATCCTACCGTACTCCATTAAAGCGGAAGCAGACCAGAGATATCGTGCGGAGCAGTATGCAGAGTACCAGAGACAACTGGCCAACCAACAGGCCTTCAACAATCGCCAGTGTAAGGATTGTGGTTGAGGGAAACGTTCCGTCAGTTGCCTCATTCCTGTTTAAGACGAGACCAAAGCGATGAAGCGAGTGCAAACAAAGTAGGAATGAGTTTACTGACGGAATTTTCAATATCTAATACAAAATCAGTTTTACTCGGAAGTTCGGAGAGAAAGTGACTATTGCAGTCCAGCAGCAGAATCCCGCTCCCGGTCCCAGTCCGCAGGGTACAGTTCTTGCCTCATTTTCCCGCTCTAAATATATATGCTACCACTATGCAACAGTATTTCCAGTGAACTTGGTGTTATTTCATCAAAGGACGTCTCAAATAGTTCATGCGTAGTCTTCATGTTCAGAGCAAGAATGGGCTCGTCGTCTGGAGGAATCTCGTGTGACTTCACATCAGTTTGCACTGCAGGCGGCGAGTAAGTGGCAGAAGGAAATATTGTTGACGTAAAAGTTGCGTGAGTTGTCCCATTCCTGCTTTGCCTGCGCTCTCTTCATACCGCAAAGAGAAATGAGGCACTCGCCGGAACATTTTCCTCAACCACAATTATAGACGAGATTGATAGTAGGCCTCGCCATATCGATTGTTCGTTTAGATCAGGAAACGGCGGAGAAGCAGCAACAGTACTATGCGGAGTTTCGTCAAATGGATCAGCTGCCGGGTAGGACAGAATATTTTATATCTTAGTCAGAAAAGGTTCGGATGAACTCACACTTACACTTATGATGGTTGTCTTAAGACTACAGGGAGTCGAACTACGTGTCCGCTCCGTACGGAACCTCGTTCGCTCGTCCGCTTCCCCTCCGCTCTCGATCCCCTTCACCCTTCCGTCGACAATCGCAGACTCGATCCACTTCTGAGTCCCGACGAAACCGCAGTCAAAGTGTAAGCTTAATTGTCAGTTTCTTGTCAAATTCTTGTATAACAAGAACTGAAGAACTAGGAAAGCCCATCTTATTCATTCTGGATGACTGCATTCTGAGAGAAAAATCTCGGATTCGTAATTTACGTAGATTCAATGATTCACCAAACGATCTAATATAATACAAATGGAAATGGTTTGTATTGAGTGGACTGGGCCTTTAATATTCATATTGCAGAACGTGAATAACTGGGTGCCGGGAGAGCTACCGATCTTCTCGGGTGCACCCATTGTAAGAAGTAGTTCTAAATACAGATCGACAATGCATACCACGCAATTATCAAGATACAGTAATCATTTTGCAGCAACTCGCCACTCCGACAGAGAATCGTGGCTTCACCCGTACTGCATCTCAGTCCCCCTCACGTCAGCTGGGCAAGTCATTGTTTCAGCGCTGGCAAACCGATTCATAAAGTATAAATAATTTACATCACTGCTCACCCCGAGCGAGCCTTGAGGAATGAAGAGACATGACGAAAGTGCATTGTCTGGGCATGTCGATAAAACATGATGCATAGTTTGATTGCTCGTACCCGGTTCTGGAAGGCTTTGAGAATGTCCCTGTTTAGTGCAGAAGGAGTCATCATATGCAATGCCCAACTACTACGGTACTTCATACGCCACTCGCTCTCCAGCCAGAGATATTCCCATTGAGAGAAGTGGACAAGCTTTCGAGGTATGTCAAGGAATTTGCATACATTTTGATATGGAATAATAAAGATAGGCCAGATCAAATATTATATCTCATTCCGCATTTCAGCGTTCCCCCAGTCCGTACAAGAGGTCCGTACGTCGCCAGTCGAGGACTCCCACGAGAGAAATTCCCATTGAGAGGGTCTCCCGCACTCCTCAGGTTTGGTGATTGAAAACGCTTATTTCATTGTGGAGAGATCTTCATCTAAAGGAAATACATAAACATAATTTTCTTTAGCGTTCGAGTAGCAACTACGGTAACCATCGCGCGGTCACTCCCACTCGAGAGATTCCCATTGAGAGATCTGGAAGACAGGTAACAACAACTCTTCATTCTGTCCTTAGCTGAACCTAAGTTGACCTTAGTCCCTTCCTTAACACCTGAATCCAGGCGAGTCCCTACCGCGACTCTTCGCACCGTCAAGCTCAGTACAGGACACCAGTGAAGAATGCTCCGCAAGCGGGTAAAGCATTTCTATGCTGATTCAGTCATATTATCTTATTCTTCCTGATAATGCCATCCATGAATTTATCTATCGTTTTACTGTTAATCTGAGCCTGTCCCATTCAGAGTTCAAGACCTCTGAGTATGCACTTCCCAGCGTCGCATACGGTAGTACAGGCTACGAAGCTCTCTACAGAAATCAAACCGTTCCTCGCTCGCCCCTTCGCACTGCCAGGGCTCTGACTCCCGGAGTGAGTGGAATGTATACACTAGAGGGGAAATATGACTTATCGGCAATTGGTTGGATTCAAACAACCCTCCTTCTCCAACCTTAATCTTCTAAATTCAGCGCAAGCTTCCCAACCCGGCGGACAGCATCAGATCGGCAAGGGTAACTATTTATCGTTGACGAAAATGTTCCTTCAGTAAACTCTTTTTCCAAGGATTAGTTTGATTTATCTGTCAATAATTTCCTTGCAGTCGCTCTCCCGTTCTCGCAATCCGTCCAATACTCGTCAGTCCCGTGAGTCCCCTACCGTACTCCCCGACTACCGTAATCCTTGCAGCGTACAAATCCCAGGGATACGGTAGCCAGCTCGGATCGGGACCAACGGAAGCTCGAACTCCGACTAAAGAGTGTGCTAATCTCGGAACGGCGCGCAGTCCTGCTGTGAGACTTTTTTACTTACTCTTTATTTGCTAATAGACTTTTTGACTTGCTAATAGCAATACAATAAACAAGAACGTAACACATTTGTCATCATCATTTTGCTTGATAATACACGATTCAGCGTCGTCTTCAATTCTCGAACACTGCCAATCAATCGGTGCGCACAGCTCGCGAGGTTCAGGTATGAAAGAATGACCTTTGACCGTTACAATGCATGAACTCTTTGATCTTTGATCTTTACAGAGCCCTCGGGCGTCGAAGGATTCCGAGTATGCGGCGGGTAGTCTTCGTGAGAATGGGGCTCGTCGATCGCCTTCCAATGTCTGGGTAAGTGATGGGTGGAAGTAATTCCATCAGTAATATATCAGTACTGAGTAATCTATGGTATAGTCTAATTGCAGCTGGGAGCTTCTCTCGCAAACAATGAGCTGAAGAGACTCGACATCAACGGGAACCCCCTCGGGGCTTCCCCTCAGCCTGCGGGTAACGTTTAGGAAGACTAATCTTTGATATGGACTAGAGCATAGTTTGATCTTTGATCTTTATTATTGCAGGCGCGTCGCAGAGTCGTAGGGGTTTCCCTCAAGGAGCACAGCCGGTTCAGGCGCCTTCCGAACAGCAGTACTACAGGGGAATGCCCATTGTGAGTTTAGTAGACTCTTTTTGACGCTTTCCCCGGTTACGTTTCAGTGTTCACGCTCTGTAGGCATGCCACGGTATTTATACATAACGGTACAGGTCTGAAACATAACCGTAAGAAAGCGTCAAAAAAAGAACCCTAATATAGACATTAAAGGAGCCGGCCCACGAGTACGGTAGCATTTGAATTCCCGCGCTTCCCTGATATTGCAATTTAGGCCTTTCCGTTCTTCTTTTCTTATCGTTCTTTTTCGTAAAATGATCGGGACAATGTGAAAAATCGTTTTGTCAATGAATCGGAGCTGTATCTCATCTCAGTCAGCTAATTCGGAATTCGGAATAGAAGATTCCGAATTTCGGTCTCGGTATTCCGTATTCCGATCGGGTATTCCGAATCTCAAGATTCGGAATACCCGATCGGGATGATTAGATCTACTGAATGACTTAAAGAGCGAGTATGGTCAGAAACTCGTGGTACGGCTCCTTTATGATTTTGTCTACAGAACTGGAACAAGCGAACGGATAAGATGATTACGTGCGAAATGATCATAAATAACTTTCCTCAGGATGGCCATGCCTTCAAACTGCCTTCTCAGCTTCCTCGCATGGAGTACTCTGGACAGGAGACGAATGGGAAGCAGTATAAGGTGTAGGGGTAAGACATTTCTATTTTTCCAGATGATGTTGGGGCAATACGGACTAGTTAATAAAAACACACCTAAATATCAAACTTAAAATGGTAACTTACTCCACGAATCAATAATAAGACGACCACATTTTAACCCTTTCAGATTCGGTCCCCCGATTCCTCGCTTTCCGCATCTCCGTTTGGACTGTGTTGTCCGCACTCGTGTTTCGATAAAGAGTATTTATGGGTACTCGTGACCGTGATCTCTTGTACGTTCTGCCGATCGATTGGTGTCTACAGACTCCTTAGACTCATTAAATCTCGTCTTCAGTTCAGTTTTACACTCAGTCCGAGTTGCCGTAGAATCTTGAGTAGACCTCTCGATCCTCGCTTAGAACTACTCCCCCCGTGCTCCAAGTCGTCAGGGGGGAATCCTCTTCCATCCTCTATTCCGCGATTGAGTAGACGTGGGGTTCTCGAATGATACATGAAATGGAGGGCCGACCACGCGCGAGGGAAACACATCCTTGGTTTTCAAACCCTAACTAGGATGTTATGTGTAGCTTCAAATGAATAACTCAGCCTTTCAATTATTTAAAGAAATAATATTCCTCGATTTAGTTGTGCATAAATATTGAATTAACTGTTCAATTACGCTGGTGTTATTATCAACAACAAAGGCAAAAATTTATCGATCAAATACTAATAAGCATTCCCACTAGTTCTTCTTCACAGCCTTGACAACCTGAAATACTCGCATCACCGTAATCCATAATCTACCGTAACCTTTACAGTAATCTTGGTTGGGGCAAGTTTCTCAGTGATCTTCTGTCCCTTAACCTTCACGGGGAGGTAGACTCCGGCATCGGAAGAATGAACCTAAAGATTAAGGTCCGACCGTATCATCAAAGTCACTAACCTTAGCGAAGTGGAGAGTTCCGTTCTCGTTCACAGAAATCTTGCTCGTTTTGACACGTTTGCCATCCTTAAATCATATCTGACTTCTCTGTGAATATTAGAATAGAAGGATAATAACAGTCTTCGCTCACAGTATCAATCCACCCTCCACATGCATCTTCCTTTTCCTTAGTGAGACAATGCTTGGTTGATTCCTTTCCAGCTGCAACTTGTCTCTTCCATCCATGTTCTCCGTTGACAGTGGGAAGAGCGAATTCCTCTCCTTCCTCAAATCAAATTAGATCTAACAAATTATTGAAAGATATTTGTATGTTCCTAAAAAAAAGTAAATATGTTCCTGATCGTGTTAGTTATGAGTAAAAATTAGACTATAAGATTAAAGTTGTATGTTAAACATTAATTTCCAGAATAATAGGATATTGTTATAGATAAAGGAAGTAGAAAGCGATAAATATATTTCGCCCAATTTCAACAAAACTTTTTATTTTACCATTAGGAATAACAAGAAACATAAAAATAATTATTAAAAAAAATTAAAAAAGAGTAGTAAAAAAGAGTAAAAAATTTATTTTTTTCGTTCCAAGGGACGGTAGTACAGTGTAATGATTCTGTTTGGCTTGGCCCCTGTCTGCTAAATCCAGTAAGACCGTCGTAAAACGAAATTTCAAAAAATCATTTCTCGAATACTATTAATTTTTATCATTTTTCATTTTGGTTTTATACTAATATATACTAATCTTTCATATAAGCTTCACTTGAAAATGGGTTCCATGTCCCTATAAGGTCGAGGTAGAAATAATTATTGTTTGAATAGATATTTACTCACCTCAACTTCGTAGGTGATCGTAACCGCGAAAGCAACAGAAACAACGAAGAGAAGATGAAGGATGGACATGATTACTGAATTATGACTAAACAACAGAACAGAGATTATATACCCCTTGAGGACATCGTAAACTACAGTATCTTCCTTTTTGAAGATACATCAAATGAGAGATGAAAGGAGTGTGGCGAGTTGTAAACGGTTATGGACTATGAACAATTCACGTGCAATCTATAGATATAGACATCGAACATACCACAGCTAAAGGGTCTAAGACAAATCTTGCACTGTTTCACTTTATTTCATATTTAGGTGATATGCTTTATCTTTAAGAACTATGTACGAAATACACATGGCATGACATGAGCACTGAATATTTAGGTACATTGAGGATGAATGCTTATGTGCATGTAGTCTCTTCATAAACATGTCTCCTGCTCATCTCGATATCGCCCAATTCGTAGAACCTGACAAAGTCATTTCATAATGTTATATATAAAACTTAGAATAAGCAAAGATAAGTCATTTCAAAGGGAAAATATAGCTTAAAATGACTTACATTAGTCTCTTCAATCCGCTATTGATGTATTCACTCGGGATGTAGTGGGTCACTTCCCGATAGCAATTCTCAAACAATGCATTTCCTCATTAGCGTTATCGTGATAAATACCATGGACAAGACTGAGTGCCCGGGATGGGGACATCGGTGGTAGAACTTCACTGCGGGGGAGATCGATGTCAACTCGGACTCCACTCCCTGAATAGATATTGTATATGCATACGGTAAGGGGTACGGTAGTGGGCACTCTGCAGATTAAAGTGCGCCTAAAGAATGGTTTTGAATAATCTCTATATCTGTTTCTCTTCATTCTTCCCCGCTATCTCGTAGATTGTGATCGAGTTATGACATTCGTTAGGCGCCACAATGTTCTGACAGCAGTGTAAATGTTAAAGGAAATGTCCCACGAAAAAATCGTTATTGAGTTCTTCGTTCGAAAGAATGTAATATGGGCCAGACAACCAGATGAGAAAAAATGCCGCTTCGAAACGGCCCTCTAGGCCTCAGTATGGCCATCTGAATGTGCGATATACGGTAAATCTCGCGGGGTAGTTTGTAGTTTCAACCAAGCATTCCTCTCTCCCAATATACCCAGTGGCATTGCCTGATCTCCAACGCTCTCACATCCACACACCTTCTCCCCTTCCCTTGCTCTTCCCTCCCTGCTCCACGGAGAGCGACAGCGAGCAGGCATTGCCAGGGTTTAGATAGGCGGTCTAGACTACAACCTACCCCGCGAGATATACCGTATACCGCACATTCAGATGGCCGTACAGAGGCCTAGAGAGCCGTTTCAAATCGGGATTTTTTCTCACCTGGTTGTCTAGTCCATCTTGCAATGTTTCGAACGAATATCTCAATTACGAATTTTTTCGTGGGACATTTCCTTTAAGCGAACGAGATGTCGAAAATTACCCTTATTTCGGTAGGAACTCTCGCACGGAAATAATTTATCTCAAAAACATTTTGACTCGTTCGCTTAACATTTAGCACATTGTGGCGCACTCTACTGCAGGTAATGAGTACTGTAGCAGATTACTGTAATCGAAAACCATCCGTCGTCGTCGGTTCGCACTGTGGCCAATTCGTCGTCCGCGTCGGGCCCTGAATCTTCTCGATAACTCATAGTATCGCTTCTTGTCGTACTGTCTCAACATTGAAGAGTGTTCTTGAGCGCAATCTTCTAATACTATGCTGTATCGAAATTTATAAATATCACTTCATCACTTCCTATACTGTGGAGGGTAGCCATCACAGCATAGCCATCAAAGTAGCTGAATAGATTGCTCCGAACATGGTCCAATGAAAGTTCAGAATACTCACAGATATCAAGTTCGATCAACTGAACCAACGCATCTTTTACAGGCTGATTTCTGCACGTAATACGTCCGCGAACTCCGATTGCTTGTTCGAATGAAGACGAGGGGAGAATAAGGGAGGACGAGAGGAGGAGAAGCAGAGCTACATACATGATGGACAGGGGGAAGCTGAGACAGGTAAACAACTAAACTGCCTTATGAAGCTCACTGATAACACGTGTTGTTCTCGCACCTGGAGCGATCATAACACAAAACAGATCCTGTCATTCCATGGAACGTGTTATTACTATCCTGTAGATGATTCCAGGCTTTTGAATACAGAAACACATATGGGTACGAAAGTTCTAAAAAGCTGTCACTCATAGTTTCGGGGGTAAACTGTGCCTAGGATCTTGAGAGATTCGCGTGTAGATAGGTTCTATCTTATCATTCTCTCAGGTCGTGTATCATATCACTTCACGCATTCTCCCACTACGGGAAAACCTGAGCAATGATAATATTTTTGTAGGCAGTATCTATCCATGGCGTCATCAATGGCAACGTTGTTATTGTGCAATGGGGGAGTCTGTTCGATAGAGAGTAAAAACAACGAAGCGAGTCTGTCCTTGACCCGCTCCCAATGCATACACTTGTTTATTCGGGACTATGGCATTATCAATAGCCTTTCATAAATGCATTCTGCTTAAATGCACTCGGTATCTTCGTCCTTCTGCTTCGCCTCCATGTTCATTGTACCGAAGTTGTAACTGCAACGTAACCCTTACACTTATGTTGGAGCTGTGAAACATAAGCCAACAGGTTTCAATGTGTGACTAATCGAGTTCCGCATGATAGTTCTTTTTACGCCTATGTTTCATGCCTCATTTATAACCGTGGCGCGTCGCGTCACCAAAAACAAAGAAACACATTGACCAAACGAACTCGCATGCACATCTCTATGTAGTGAGTAAGCTTGCAAAGTGACGTACTACTGCGACGGTGAGACGCTCTTTCCCTTGACAATGTACGTCTTCGGAATGTCGTAAGCGACCTTTCGCTTGCAGAGCTGAAAGCGGACAAGTTCGTGTACTCAGTCTTGAGATCAGAGATCAGAGATCAGAGACCAACCTTAGGGAGGTTGAACAGGCCCTTGTTGTTACATCTGTGGTAGATCTTGAGAACCGGCGTGATCGAGAGAATTTCGCTCTCGGATCCCGATAGCTGTAGCGAGAGATGTCACTATTGACAGGATTGGCAGGATGAAAATCAACAAATGTCTCTACACGAGGCACTCTTCTACTCCGTGCCAAAATTAGCTAGCACATGACATGAAATTTCCCTAGAAGGCTTAGTGTATGAATCCAGTCTACCGCTACTCTCGTACCTCGAATCTTCCCTGTGAGTCGGTCTTCACTGTGGCCAATTCATCGTCCGGATCGGGGACTGAATATAAATAATGTCCACCTTTGATTGGTAATATTCAAAATGACAGGCCTCTTGGAACGACTAAAGTAATAGACGAATACTGACATGTGTCCAGCTCCCACAGCTTGACAGTAGCTCCAGCAAGGGGTTGATCGCCACACATCAGAGTTCCCTTGACACCTACTGCTTGATTTCCACAGTAGGCAACGAGAATCAAGGAGAAAAGAAAGATGAGCGACAGTCGATTCATCTGAATACGGTGGTTGTATTGAGAGACACGAGTATACAAATGCAGAGGACATTGAAAGAGTAAGTGAGAAGAATAGATACTGGAAGTGACACAGAGCACAATGATGGGGAAGGGGCGGGAGGATCCGGTTAGAAGAGTTACGAGAGCAGAGTTATTGGGTTACGGAGGGGGGTAGAGTGCAGAGATAAACACTTACTTCTGCTCATGTAAGGACAAGCGAGAACTATTCATCAACAAGAGGAAACGAGTTGTTTATTCCGGGCTTTGGCACTGTCAGTGATGCACAAGAAATGAAATATTTAAAAGCACTCGTTGTCTTCGTTTGGCTGCTTGGTTTCCATGTTCATCGAGCCGCAATTATTCTAAGAAATGTATTTTATGAGTATTGCCATGTTCGGTTTCAACAAAATCTGTCGTTTTCATGTCCCTTTAAATCGAAACCTACACAATTATGCGAATGTTTTACGCTTTGAAGCGATCCCATTTTATCCCAATACATATGTGTACATGGATAGCTTTTTGAGATCAGAGAGAGATCGTCACATATTGGTGCTATGCTTGATGAGTCTTCGTGAGATCAGGAATGAATGAGGTGTGAATAGAAGGCGATGTTGGAGCCAGCTTTATATCAGACGTTTCGACCGTTACATGTCATCATCAGTGAGATTAATTACCCTCAAACTTGGGTAATTATTGGTGGTAATATGAGAAGGTGAGGCATGGCAAGAACTATCTAGCAAAAAGTGAAAAAACAAGGAATTGGAGGGATGAGCAAAGATTGGAGAGTGTTAAATAAAGTGGCTTTTTATGAGGAATAGAGATGAGTCATGGAATGGGATTCTATTGTGGCAGAAGGTGATTCATATTCATGGCATTATACGTTATTTCAGTGGACGGAGGAAAACATTCGAGAAGCGTTCTCTAGGTATGATGATAGAGAGCAGACTGGAAGGGTAAATATATTTATCTGCCTGAAGATTAGAGATGCGCATGGGAGTTCTCTTGATGACTAGGTTTCACAAATCATTTATAACCGCGACGTGCCTCGTCACCAAAATCAATGAAACGTATTGGCCAAAAGCGTGCACATCTCTACTGAAGATGTTGTTCATTACGTCAGTTGTCCTAGAGATTCAAAGAAAAAATATGATTCAGACAAAATTTGACATTACTATTGGCTGGAAGGTGAGGCATGCACATGCGTTTTTTTCAGAAACAAAAGAATATAATTCATTTCAGATTTTTCGACAGTTATTATTGTCTAGGATAGGATTAGAGGGCAAAGTATATCCACTCACACTTTTCTATGTACCCCCTCATTCCTATCCCTCCCTTCTAGATGATAGTGGAGATACGTACCACTCCGTTTCCTCCCTCATTATTTCCCCATCCCGCTTCACGGGATGTTCTCACTCTTTGCATTTGTTACTTTTTGTTATTACTTGTTTGTGTCTGTATGCTTTACTATACTTGCAAGTTCAGGTAATAAACTGATACCAACGTTGATTATTATGTAATCCTACACAAGAATTGTTAGCATTCAACAGTATCTATAAGTAGGCATAGTCCACGGCTTGTATTGTATAAGCCGCAGAAAACTATTGAATCGTAAGATTGTAAGAAAATCTGACATTAGACAGTTTCTACTTGAAAATTTAGCATTTCAATTACCTGCTTTCTTTGTATATGCTGAAGTTTTACACTTGTTCTGATATAATTTGCCTTGTGTGTGAAAAGCAAACAATTTAGTAGAGGATACGAATCGTGTACTTTTGATGGTTATGTTTCGCCCATCCGAAAATAATAAGGCAAAGGTTTACTATGAATGGATCCTGAAACATAACTGTCAAAAGTACACGATTCGTATCCTCTACAATTTAGTTTGGACCGAGGGATTGGAATTTAGAAAATATATAGAAAATTAGCTTAAATTCACTGATTCTCTTAAATTCTTCAAAGTTCAACGAAACATTTATTCTGAATCTTAAATGATGTAAGGAAAAAACTAAAGAATACGGTATTAATAGTACCAACTTACTGTAACCGGAACATAATCCGTCTTTTAAACATCCGCATCCGTGTTCGAGCGGTATTCAACTCTTCCTGGCTTTTTGCCAAAAACACGTTTCAACTTGGCTTCTTCAGCTAACCGGTCTAAATACTTGAGTTTTATCGTATTTTAGAGACTTATGTTGCTCTAAACGTTGTTCTGTTTCTTCTCCGTTCTTTGTTCTATGAGGAGGCTGATTACAAGTCATGTCGAATCGTATAATTCAGGTCGAAATGGATTTGCAAACGTTCGAGTACGGTTCTGCTCATGCGTATGCTGAAGCAGTCCGTAAGTGGATCTCGGATACACAGTCTTGGTACGCATTCCACCACATGATCGCTGCACAGGTTAGTTACCCGTCTTGGACGAGGGAAGTCAGCTAAATAAATACAGCCGATTGTTCTGAAGAAAGTCCTGACTACTAGGCATAATCTATGGGGGATTTTTTTGCTTTGTAGCCTTGCGAAAGAAAACATTTTAGATGGCTGCGACCGTCGCAAATCCTTCTGTGCACACAACACAGGTTCGTATCGCTCTATCATTTTTAAAGTTGTATCGAAAGTTATATCTTCGTCTTTTTCAGATTCGGTTACCTCAACACTCAACGGTCACGTTGACAGTAGGAGGGCAGCGAATAGTCACAGCGAGATATCAGGTCCGTTTTCTGTTTCACGCTTTCCAAATAGAGATCCATCTTCTTTTCTTTGGTCCGGCCAATGTCGAAATTTTTACAAGTTGCACAAGCTGATGTCTTATCGTCAAGATATTCGCTACCTCTTTTAAACCTCTATTCGTTTCAGATAATTCAAAAAAGCGTAACGCTTTAAGCGTCCCTATTTATTAATTCCATGCAGATTCCGTCCTTCGGTCGCCGCATAGTAGCTGAACTGATCGATTGTATTTTCGCATTTGCCATCAAACTCATACTGGTCTACATGCTGATCGAAGCTGACGTCATGTACGTATCTCCTTATATTTGCTATTACAAGCATCTTTGATTTCACCGCATAGCTAATTTATACACAGGTAGTTTCTCAAAATTATGGTTAGGAAGGTCATCTAATCTGGTTGAAAAAAATGTTTGGTCAGTTGTCGTATTCCTATTTCCACCAAGAGAGTGAAGCGGTATGAAGGAAGTACTAATGAGTTTATTGAGGCAGCTTTTCCGTCAATAATAACGATAATAATTGAATAATAGTGTGGTTTTAAGAGACCTCGCCCGCTACGAGCGGTTGATGAGTGATCAGGCAGACCTGCAAGTTCTCATCGATCTCACCCACGAACTGTTCCCCTTGGAAGTCGTCGGAAAGGTCATCTGCAGCATTATCGAGGTTCGTTGGGTCTCAGTTAACCTGTAGAATAGATTACGTATGGTAGTCTGATTGGAGGTTAGGATGGACTCCTGCATGGCTGCTTTTCATTTGCTCAAAATATGTGAAGCAGCCTGTGGTGCCAGACGACGTACTGGGGCAACCTTCCCCGCAATATTTTGAGAAACGGGCCTACCAGTGTACGCAATCAAGCCTACCAATTGAAATTTTGTAGGAAATATACGCCTACCAAGGTAAAATTCCGAACAAATATGGGCCTACCACCCATACTTCGGGTCGGTGCCCACGTATGCCAGACGATGCTAACCCACTTACGACACTTTTTTTGCTTACTATGAATATTCAGGCACTTTTAATATCGTACGGCTTGGGAGCTTTGCCGAATGGAATGACACCCGGCAAGAGTATCATGGGGTTGAGGGTGTGTTCTATTAAGTTTTCTTATTTCGTCTTCTTTTTGGAATTATCAAATTTAAAAGCTTCGTTTTTCTGCAACTGCGGTCTTTGAACAACACTTTATAGTCGTTCATCTTCCTATCCATTTGTTTTCCATCATTAAGGTCCAAAGTTCAGTAGCCTAACTTTAATATAGATATGGAAGTATAATAGAAGTATATTTAATTGTTGCACTAATCAGGTGATCTCGTGTCAATCAGTGGCTTCAGTAGTGGACGATCGAAGAGCGGCAACGGTCACGGGATCGGAGAGGGTTCCCTTCTTCAGGTTCATTCAATTCATTCATTTATTCTTCTTGACCATTGGTAAAAGGGTAATATAAGAGGGCTTAGAGATAATATCGACGAAGAATATGCGTAGTTGGCCGAGATGTCCGTCGCTTGATGGGGCGAATCGGTGGTTGGGCAGTTAAATAAGGGTAGAGAAATGACTATAGACGAATATAAGAGGGCTTAGAGAGGATAGAATTGTTTTGTTGTACAGTGTAATTTTTAGAAGCACGAGGGGGTAAATCAATAACTTTTTGGGGGAGGGAATTCCAATATGCAATGGATCTACTGGCACATGTGGTATGAAAGTCGGATTGATTGCCAGGGCTGGAAAGGAATTGCTATTCCGTGGTTGACGAAGGTCTTCCATGACCTCTTCCGTAATCCGTCCGGATTGCATACAATTTGGAGATTACCCGTGTCTAGATTGCCAGGGCTGCAATGGTATGGTTCCGTTCCGACGTCCGACGAGAGAGTGAAGCGACGTGAAGAGAGTGCAGACGAAGCAAGACAGCGTTTAACGACGGAACCTTTTGACCCACACGTCGGCCTTTTGCTCTTACGAGAATTTTGTGAGTGCGCGCTCATTGTCAACGGCATTATTCGTTGTTTTGCACCCTTCAGTAGCGTTTGAAAACCAATCCTTTTAATCGCATTATGAGACCGAGAGAGTGATGAGGAGAAGGAAAGAATGAAGAGAATTAGACGATAAGTACGCTAATCGCGCTCGGTGTTCAAATCCTACCCTTCAGCTCGTGAAAACATAAGCGGAAAGCTAGTTCACGCCTGACTATAGTGTAGTCTAGTCAGTAGATGCTTTCGCTGCAAGTTCAAAGGCTCGCTGACCCGCTGTTGAGAGGAGAGAGACGGACTAGAGAAAAAGTAGAGAAGGGGGAGGGGAGGTAGATGCACATCGATAACAAGTAGCGCCGTTTCGTTGATTAGTTCTACTCTTGGGTGAGGCGCCTTTAACGCTGAGAACTGTTGCTGCTTCAACGGTTCTCGATTGCATACTGAAATGTGTAAGCTGATTGCAATAAAAGTTGTCAGAGATGGCTATCCGTAATATGCTGTCCATACAGGGTCTGGTGTTCCAATATTTTTGTAGTCTTACGTAATGAGCACAAAGCAAGCGCAACCGTCCTAATGGTTGGTATGGTTGATGAAAGTGCTCCGTCAGTTGTCTCATTCCTACTGCCGACGCGGCATGCAGAGAGTCCGTACAAAGTAGGAATGAGGTTACGGACGGAACGTTTCCCTCGGCAATGTCATCCCTTCGTTGCCTTCAGCTCGCTGCTTCGTGCTCTGTTCAAGAACGTCCTCGTCAACTCGCTTCTCCCCTTGTCTTCGATAGTCTTCGTGTTCTCTCACAATCGAGCCCTCTACGATATGACAGCCAACACAATAGTCGTCCGATACCCTCACTAAATGAACTCTGAATATTTGAAAATGGTAATTCTGCCTTTTCCAAGCTTTTTCCCACCTCAAAATATGTTTTTCTTTCGTTTAAATCCGTTGATAATGGTCTCCTATTTACTTCTACTCACACCCGCTCAGTTGTACAGTTTGTAGCTCATAGCGTATATAGAGTAGATTGTATATATAACTATTATTACTATGTCGTAGATTATCCTAGTCTTTATTAGGGAAATGGTGATTCTACCGTAATCTGTGATTACGGTAGCTATTGATTTCGGGCTCGCGTTGGTTATTGGTATTGCCGCACGTAGGAGGTGCATGCAAAGTGCAACGAACGACAAGAAAGAAGAGAGAATAAATTATGTTTATTATATTCGAGTGTTGAGAGAATGTATAATGAGATGTTGAGATGAGCTACATCGACTGCATACTTTATGGTCATTCGATGTTGTTTTGTATCCTGCATGTGTACTTCTTTTCTGATTTACTTTGCGCAATCGGCCTATATACGTACGAAAACGTAGTTTGCTCAAATCTTCACGTATGCCTATCCCTTTCCGTCAAACCAGTAACCCGCATTGGGTAGGTTTCAAAGTTTACCCTAATTTGTGAGACCTGCACTGTATGAGTGAGAAGTAGCCCTTCCTCTCCCAATCCCTCCTATCCCCTTTCCCTCTCCTCTCCAATCTCCCTCCCTCATTCCCTCAGTTTTCCACATCCGTTTGTCCACGAAATCTCATGTTTCTCGATGCGGCACTCTTCCAGTTCTCCCCGAATTCCATTATCTCTTCTCCCTCATCCTTCCGTCATCCCTCATCCCCTCTCACTACCCTACCTTAGCTAAGGCCGTAGTCCTTAACCTCCCCAAAGTCCTCCCTTATCCTTCCTCCCCTCCCCCTCATCGATCCTTCCCTCTTCCTCCACTTCCTTAACTTGCTTCCACAATATCCATCCTCATCCCTCGTGACCGCCTTATGCCGCAATAAGATAAGGCCTATTTAGGAAGAAGGCGAGAGTGCGCGACGAGAGCGTATTAGAGACGCAGAGACAGTCGCGATTAGCGTAAACCGCGGACCAACTAAAGGGATGCGTCACAATATCCCGTTACTCATCCCTTGCCTATTGTCACACATACCCGACCGCCACGTGCTACACTTGATTCACATTGTCCCCTCCCTCTCCGTCTCCCCTCGTATCCTCCCTCTCCCTCCCTCGTATCAGTTCCCTTCACCTCGTGGTCCTTTACACCCCTCCTTCTCCCCTAATGACATCATCAGTGTTACTTCCTCAACCCTCCTCTTGCAGTATATCAAGCCCCTTCAGTCTCCTCCTCATCTCCCCGTCTGGGATATGTTTCAATTCACCCCGTAAAACATGACCCATTCGGGTTGTCCCCTCTTTCCCTTCTAATCTCTCATTCTTTTCTATTGTACCCTCTCCCTCCCCAGTTCCGCTTATCTTTTCTATTCAGGTCCATCACTAGAGAGGGAGTTTCGGGAGGCTCTTCCCCTCCTCGACTCTTCGAGGAGTCTCTAACTCCCACTAGGGAGTCCCTAAGGTCTTAGGTGACCTTAAAACCTTAAGGGAAGCCTAAGGACTGCTAAGGACTGCCTAAGCATCGTTCCTCCATTCTCTTCAACGCAGACGCTTCAGATGGCCGATTCTATCGAAGTAAGCCACCCCCCTTCTGTTCTCTTCTCTCTTTCTGCTTTCGTAAGAGAGTCAAAAGGAAGAGGGAATTGGGAGGAAGAGAGAGGTTTGAAGGGGAGAGGGAGGGAGAATGGGAAGGATCGAAGGGTGCAGCGTGTAAAGTCTCTCACTTTCTCTGTTGTCAGTGTAGCATTTCAATGTAGTATCACGTTCTTATAGCTGAAGAGAATGTATAAAGGAACGACATAGGTAGTGTTCAAGATGACCTTTTGAGACTCCTACCGGTCTACAAAATACAAAATTGTAAATTGTTAAGCCTACCAAAAGCGCACCGTGTACGTTCCATTGTAAGATGACCGTTTTCAGTGCGCGCGTAGCGGGAAAGACCGTAATTGCAGGGATGAGGATGCGTTGAGATAAGCTAGGAATGGAATGCATAGATGGGCAGGGTTTGCGGGTACATTATTGCAGTGGCCCTCCTGTACGCAAAGATTGAGAATACAGAAATTTAGTCAGGATACTCTTTTGCAGCAGTCTATCGAAAATAAGCAATGGTTGAGCAGTAAGCTACCCAACCAAAAACCAATATGATGGAATGGCTCACGATTGATGTGCAGGTAGTGCTGTCGGTACGCGTCGCGGTCATCCGTCCGTGGCAACGACTCTTCGTCGTCGGATCCGAGGAGTGCCTCGGGGCATGGATGCCCCTCAGTGCTAAGGCCATGGACAGGGTCAAGGCTGACGGGTAAGGGGGTACTGTAAGAGGGCTTCTTTGCCTGGTTACTGTAGGCTACAGTACTCTTACGTGGAAAATTTGAAGTATTATAATATTCTAGCTTTTTGTTGTACAGTGATGTCGTATTTATCTCTATGCCCTACATTACTCTATGATAATACGAAAAAATTGCACTACTGTAGAGAAATAGGTTAGGTAATACTCGGATCAGTTTGCGATACTCTTCAGGAGCATCTGGCAAGTGTCCGTGCGGGTCTCCTCTCGACTTCCCGTGCTCTCCTATCGGTACTTCATCGCGTACTATCTGGATCCGGCTGAGGAAGGTACGTGAAACATATTTGAGCCGAGGAAGGGGGGGGGTACGGTAGCTACAACGAACCGTCGAAGTTCCCTACAGTAACTTGTTTAACTGCATATCATGTACTTTGTGGGCCAACATATAATATTACACGGGACCAGTGAACTCCGTTCAGGCACTTTTTATATTATCTTATTATTCTTAGTAAACTTATAATCTATTGCAGGGCCGAACAATAAGAAGAGCGGGCGGAAGTTGATAGTGGATCGATGGGAGTGTTCCATTCAACCGAGAACAATTCATCCGAATCTATTACTGACTAAGGAGGGAAGGGCTACGAGACAGGCTGAGGATTCGTTTGGGATGATTGGTTTGTCGGGGGGGGGGGGATAGAAGGTAAAAACTTTTTGAAGGATACAATCTATCTTTGAGCTTATATCTCTAAATAAAAAAAATAAAAGTTGAGCTTATATCTCTAAATAAGCTGTACTGAAAAAAATTTTTGGAAAAACGAGCGCGGAAAACAAAAAAGGATGTGGAGGAAATTGTTTGGCCGCACGCGATTGGGGAGATCTAATAATAGGGGAAAGGGCGAAATTGGGAGAGGGCGAGGGGGTGGCAATGGGCGGGTTAAGCTTCTCATTGACATTAAAACGGCGTGAAATGACTTATTGGCACTGATCTCTTGATCGAATTTACGATTATCATCCAAAAGGTAAAAGAGAGTATTCAGACGGTCGTCTGGTTCCCCACGACGGATGGCTGATTCACGAAGAGGAGGCCAACGTATTCCTCAGGATCCACGGAAAGGCCCTCAAACTGTACACTAAGAAGGTACGTCGGTTGGATTGCGCACATTGTTCACTCTTCGCTTATAGAGAAGTAGTACCTTATCATCTTTGATGACTTCAGTGCTTTCAGATCGATGATAGCGTTAGAGTCTTTCGCTAGTCTTTTGTCTTTGTGATCTCCCCTACCTGCTAGTCTACTCTGTACAGTCCCATCAGTCTTCAGTCTCCTCTTATCAGGGGATTCCCTCTTTCGTATGTCTCCTCAATCACCCCTTTGCACGCTTGCAATGAATTGAGAGATTAGATAACGAATTACGAGATTGTCTGTGTTTTCTGACGGAGTGCACGGAGTTTCTAGTTCAATACTCTTTCAAGCGACGAAGATTAATTATTACTGTAGCGTAACCGGATTACGGTGGGATCGTTGCAGGATCAGGACAAGCAGTACCGTATCAAGGTCGTGCCCTTCGACGTGCGCTTCAGAGAGGTTGGTCAAGCTCGTCCCCATCCTAGTCTGTTCCCTCCGATTTGCGTCTAGCGTCTTATGCCAGTCTAGGCGTATTCATACGAAGAACGCCACACGCAACACGGTCTCCTGTGGAGGGCCTCCTCCTTTTTTCTCTCCTCCGTATGTAACCCGTCGTGGTGTGTCTACCGTACCCCTCGCTTATTGTGGTGTACCGTACCCTCGTTCTACCGTAACCCTTCCTTCATTTCAGAGGGACGACGACTCGGAAGATGGCATATCAGGACTGGAAGTGCTTCCCGAGTTTCCATCCTTTTCGAATACTGAGCTATCTGTGAGTAATATTTGTTAATGATTTCTGTAGGTAGCAGCAATGGCTGACTTATCAGTGATTTACCGTACTCTCTTACCGTAACCCTACCTTCATTTTTGTACTAGCTACATGTTGAAATTGGTAGCGAGCGATCGATACCTACCGTATTCCTTGTAGGTCCTGACGCGATCCGATCCCATATTCGGTGCCCAATACGACAATGGTTCATTATTCCGCAACGCGGTTGACTACCTCGTGTTCCGCACGCGAACCGTCTCGCTCGAGCATCTGGTGGGTCAGATTCGTGATCGGTTATGGTAGTTTACTTTTTCCTTTACGTAGTTCTCAACATTCTAGAGAACGATCACTTGTATATACGTAAGACTCGAAACATTAGCACGTCAGAGTAGCTACCGTAATCCTTACCGTAATATTGAGGGTTTTCGTGTCGAGATGTACACGTCGGAGACGGACAGGGAGAAGTCGCAGAGAGTGGGCGTAGCCTATGCACTGCCGGCCACCCTTCCCGACACCTACGGCAAACTCATCATTCCCCTCATCAACCTGCAGACCCAGAGACCCATCGGACAGATTATGGGTCAGTATGTACTCCTGGCACGATGTTCAACGGGAAGAGGGTACTGCAGTTATGGAGCACGGAGAAGGCCCCATACAGTATTCTTGGTGATCAGAGGAGTACGGTAACTCGCTCCTTTCAGTTGACTATATGCTGGCTCGGCCCCTCAAGACGTCGATGACGTCACAGCGGGACTCGATGAAGACCTCGTACTCCCGTCACTGGAAGAAGAGACGACCACTCGAGGTCGGCCATCGAGGATGCGGCAGCAGCTACACCAAGTAATCCCCCTCTCATCCGCCGATTCTTGTGTCTCCGGTAGTATAGTGGTTAGTATCCGCGCCTGTCACGTGCGAGACAATTCCCGGCCGGAGAGAATCACTTTTGCTGTTTAGGGCAGCCTCGTCGAGAGAGAATACGCTGCATTCGCTGGAAGAAGCCGGGAGGAAGGGTGCGGATATGGTGGAGTTTGACGTCCATCTGACGAAGGACAAACATGCCGTGGTCTTCCACGACTTCCACGTCGTGATTGACGTCGCGGCGAGGAGTAGAGGGAAGGATGGGGGGAAGGAGGAACGGGAGGGACGACTTCACGAAGTCGCTATCAAGGTACGAAGGGCTTGGAATAATCCCCTGATTACTTGTATGCGTTCTCTGCTTGGGAATGCTTTTCTCCATTCATCAGGCTACAGTAACCTCGTCGCAATGGTGAATTCGTTGCAGGACCTCAAACTGTCCCAGTTGCACCGTCTTCATTTTGAACACACGTCATCAATGCATCAGAAGGAGGCCAAGACCAACTCTCTCAAGGTCACCCCTGATTCAGGTAAGGGTACCGTACTTCCGAGCATACTTGGACACGCACCCGACCGTCGGGTGGTAGGCCCCACATTTTATCAGAAACTTAACTTGGTAGGCATCACATCATATAGGAAACCTTTTGGTAGGCTAGGAATAACCGCAATTCTTACAATGGTAGGCTCCAGAGTAAAATAATTGTCGGTAACCTCGTCATTTTCGGTGCTTCCGAGTATGCTTTCGAGCCGTGCCCGCGTATGGTAATGGTACGGTAGTTGATGTTATGGTCTTGCAGAAGGATTGAACAAGGAAAGCAAAAATTTATTCTGCAATTCTACCTAGGTACGTGAAGGTAGAGTCAGCGGTGTCATACGTGTACACCGACCCATAGTACGGGTGGTAGGCCCAAATATTTAATTTTTACTTTATTAGGCCCGATTTTGACAGAAATTGTCAATTGGTATGTTCGATCATTCACGATTCTATACAATGGTAGGCCAATTTCTCAAAATACGGGCGGGAAGGCTGCCCACATATGAGAGGTGTACGGTAGTCACATTGGGTCCCGAGTGGATTGAGGTGATTACGGTACTTGCAGACGAGACGAACCTCGACCACTCGCCCTTCCCCCCTCTGGAGGATGTGCTACAGAAGGTCGACCCCAATCTCGGCTTCAACATCGAGATCAAGTATCCGATGGTGCTCAAGGTACACTGCAGTTTATTTGTAGTTTGATCTTTGATCGCTAGATAACTATTTGAGGGAGGCGATCACGAGTGCGCGGGCTACTTTGAACGGAACGTCTTCTGTGACGTAATTCTGAACGAGGTATGGTAGGTGATTACGGTAGTCGTTTGAGGGGTTACTGTATGTATCAATTAAGGTGCTGTCAAAGGGAGGCGATCGTCGCATTCTCTTCTCCTCCTTCGATCCCGATATCTGCACCCTTCTCTCGCAGGTTCCTCATTCTTTTTTGCCTTGTTTTTTTCTTTTTACTTCATGCTCTCATTCTACTCTTATTCCAAAAAGTGAATCCCTCATTTTGCCTCCAGAAACAGCATCGCTACCCGGTTCTGTTCCTCGTTGTGGGGGCCACTGCACGATACGAACCTTTCGAGGATATTCGGTGGGCATCTCTCACGTCGTTAATCGTCCATACTGTTGGTAGCTAGCACAATGTATTGTGCTAGCATGTAGAGTTGTGCAGACCATACGTGGGCACCGACACCGAAGTATGGGTGGTAGGCCCAAATTACTTCGGAATTTTACTTTGGTAGGCCTATATTTTCTACAACATTTCATTTGGTAGGCTTGATTTCGTACACTGGTAGCCTCGTGTCTCAAAATATTGCGGGGAAGGTTGCCCACGTATGGTGCAGACTGGTCGTTTGGGCCAATATGTTTCATTGCTTGCGCCGACGAGACGCGACCCGATTAAGAATGATGTATGAAACATAATCATTGTACTGACTCGTCTGCACATCTCTACTAGCATGTTCATTCGGTAGAAGAAATGCGCTATTACAATAGGCAATTATCTGTGGGTGTATTTCACACGGACTTAATGGGTCTGGGCAAACGCGCGAAATGATCGCGTGGGTTTATTTTGAGAGAACCTCATTCTCCACAATCACGCATCCCTTTCAGCTCGGATTGCTCCCGTCTCGCTGTGAATTACGCAGCAGGAACGGGACTGCTGGGGGTCAACTTCCACAGCGAAGAACTGCTCAAGGTACGAGGGCAGCGTTTTTTTCCTCTTCCAATTATTGCTTCCAAATATTATTGTGAAAGTAGGCGGATCGAGGCTACCGTACTCGAATCTTTCGTTGCAGGACCGCGGACCATTCGATCGATCGCGCGAGTTCAATCTCGTTGCTTTCGTGTGGGGAGACGATCTGAACGATCGGGCTGTACAACAATACTTCAGGAAGGATTTGGGAGTGGAGGGGATCATCTATGATAGGTAGGGATAGAAGGTTACGGTAGTTATGGGCATAGTGGCTTGTGTAGTGACCCAAAACTAATGTAGGAAATAGAGATGATCTAAAGACTTGGATTTAAGGATCGGAGAGGAGGAGAAACGGAAGAACATATTTCTCGTCGAGAGGGAAGCGAGAAATGCACTGTTTGGCAAGAACTCGAGCAAGAGTATGTATTTTAGAGCACTTAATAATCGATAATGAGGAAGTAATCTCCTCATTCCAGCTTCATCTCCAATGGGCAGTCGTCGAAGCAGTTTAGAGAGTGTACAGGTGAGTACGGTATCATCTTGGGTTACGGTATGGGGTACTATGTCTATAGTCACAGTATTCCTTTTGACAGCCTTATAATCCGGAGAGGCAATGCATAATATTTTACATGCGATATCCTCAGACAGTGTGCCTGTACTTTGCCTAGAACTGTGGTTGAGAAAACCGTTCCGTCAGTCGTCTTATTCCTACTTCTGACGAGAGAGCGAAGCGGTATGAAGAGAGTCCAGACAAAGTAGGAATGAGTTTACTAACGGAACATTTTCGTCAACAATAATCAATACCTCTCCTCAATGCTACCGTACCCTTGTAGTCGGTGAACGACCTCTCATCCCTCAAGGAGTCGCTGCCGTTCCTCTCGTCCCTCCCCTCCCCCCGATCTGCCCGTTCCTCCTCTCCTCCCTCGTCTGACTCCTCTACATCCTCCCGTTGTCTCCCTCCCCTTTCCCCTTCTCTCCCTCGTTCCCCTTCCTCTCCTGATCCCCCCTCATCCACTCCCCCCCCCCGAGCCACTTCTCCCCGACCCCCTCCAAGGGTCTTCATTCGGTCGTCTACACTACAGAATCCTCGCTAGCCGAGCAAGATCGCAAGCCATAAGCTCAGTATTTTTGTTGAAATCTTATCCATGTAACACCCGATTAATGTACCCTACCTTATAGCTTTTCTTTCCCTTTGAGATTCGCGCTGTGATAGTTTTACAGTTGATCGGCCAGTATTGTACAGACACAAAGATTTGTAGACGATGTATAGAGATTAACCCGAGATGTGAGGCCATACCAACAAAGGATGTTTCCGCTGTTACAGAGATGCTATTATTGTAGAATAGTTTTCCCTTCGTATAGTTCCCTTTATTCTTAATCATGGATGGAATCCAACACAGAGGCCAATTTCCTTAGTTTTGTGCCTTGAACAGTTGTTTTTTTGCTTGCCAACTTCAGTATTGCTCTACTCACGGATAGCCACGAATAAATTCGCTTACACAAGCATTTTATTTGCTGTTGGAAAGTGTTTCTCGAGTGGTAAATCTGACCCACTGTTCTACCTACTGTGCTGCGTGTGCGCGGGTTACGGTAGACACAGTTTGTCAATCGATACGGCGTCTCACTCGGTACAACTTGTTTGCGGTTCCCTGAGGCGTCGTCTTGCTTTTACTTTTTTCGTATCTTTTTTTTGTGCTGTTTAGATGGCTGCACAGGGCAAGAATTAGACATATTGGACTTGCAGAGTGACAATGGCTCGTGTGAAACAGGTGGCGAAGAAGACGATGACGCCCGCGAAGAAGGACAAGGTTATTATAATCGTGATCGTATTGCCCTCTCTTAATACGATCCTTTAGCGTCTGAATACGAAGCGAAGTGCCCATCGTAAGGGGACACACACACAGGAGAAGCGCAATCTTCCTTACAGGATCCAGAAAAGAGGAGGTTACGTTTTAGCCTCCTTTTGTTCTACATTTATTTTTTATTTTATTTAAATATAAAAATTGAAGAGAGCATGAATAGAAGAGATGACATGGTGAAAACGGACATGCCAAGTTTTTGTATTTTCTTCTCAAGCGGAGACTTGCTTGCTTGAGCATTTTAGGGTCTAAAAACTAAGCCATTATTTAATCGCATTAGGAGACTGAGTTATCGATGTATAGCATGAAAGAACGAAGAGACGGAGACGATAAATACGCAAATCGCGTTTGGTTTTCAATCTCTAGCAATCTCAATATCCTTCATTTGCAGCGAAGGCGCTGAAGGAGATCCGTCGTTTCCAACGCACCACCGACTTGCTCATTCCCCGTCTGCCCTTCCAGCGTCTGGTCCGAGAGATCGCCATTGGTGTAAGGATTACACTTTATCCTTTATTTAATATTTTATTTGCTTAACAAGCTATACAAATATGGAAGAGTCTGCAAAATTTGCTCTCGTGCACAGAATAGCACAGTGGCTATGCAGCGACCTGGTGAAGACCTTGACTTGTTAGCTGTGTCAACACGGCGATATATGTGCTAGAACTACAGTGTATTAGCTGTTTACTTTTGAAAGAGCGATAAAATTAGATGAGGAATTTTAAATTACATATTTTAAATGGTAAGTTGCAGTTTGGTTCTGACAAGAAGAACCCCATCCGTATGCAGTCGCTTGCCGTGGCCGCACTTCAGGTTAGCTTACTTATTTTATTATTTTTTTATAAAATAAAATAATATTCATTTCTGTCTTATCATATTTTATAGAGATATGCAGACTGGTCGTTTGGGCCAATATGTTTCATTGCATGCGCCGACGAGACGCGACGCGGTTAAGAATGATGCATGAAACATAATCATTGTACTGACTCGTCTGCACATCTCTAATTGTTTACAGTCTTACTCATCTTGTCATTAGTTATCCTATGCGGAAGGGGGTAATAGTGTAACAATTGAACGGCTCGTTGTTGTTCATGTAGGACTGAGCAGCTGGATTGCAGCGTAGGCTAAAGTTTACTAGAGGAAGAGGAATTCCGGCTTGAGCCTGTTACTTGCATCTTTGTATTGATTACCTAATAGATCAGGGGATGATCAGTAAATGGAAGATTACGGTAGTTTTCCCTTCAGGAGGCGACGGAGTGCTACCTCGTGGGAGTCTTCGAGGATGCCAATCTCGCTGCGATTCACGCCAAGCGTGTGACGGTACGGTCGTTTAGTTTATTTAATTTACAAATTAAATTAGCATCATTATAAATAAGAGTTAAGATCTATAGAAATAGGGAGTGAGGCTCGTTTAGAAAGCGGAGGACTGAGACGATTAGTCTATATTAATCTATGTGAAGCCGCCTTTGATAGCATGCTTGGGGAGCGGTCCGAGAGTTCAGAGGTCCACTAATGTTAAGCATAAGGACTTACGATTTGTGCAAATCCCGGTCGTATTTATTTGTTCGTAAATATGATAACTATTCTGTATTCTCTCAGATTATGCCGAAGGACCTCGAGCTCGTGCGTCGTCTCCGTAGAGAGAATCGCTTCGTCTGAGCCTCCACCCTCTATCCCCCTTCTCACACTCTACCGTATCCCCTCCGTGTCGGTATACATACCGTAATCCTCCCCTTCTAAAGTAGTCGTATACCATGTAAGTAGCGTCATGGATGTGATTAGTTCGAAGTTTCTCGTTGAGACATTCTCCTCTTATTGATACTCTGCTATCCCTAATCCCCTTCCTTGTTAAAGTCTAAACTTCCTGTATAGTATGGAATGCAGTTGTCGGTGATTGGACTCGAGTAGTCCTCATTCTTGCAATATTCGTCCCGATTTCATTCCATTCTAATCATCCCCCTAAGAGTTCTCGAGGTGTGAACTAGCTACTGAATGGTGACGTTTACCATCTCTGCGTTGTTTGGTCTGTCTGAACGTGAATAGAGAGTGGAGAACGGTCGTATTCATGCAAGTTTCCTTCAACCCTTATCCCCATTCTTAGCCCCCCCTCTCCTCTTCCTTGATGTATCTCACAAGATTGCTGCTAAGTCTGAATGTATGTTGTACAAACCGTGATAAGTTATGTTCCCGCTCTTTTCTTCCCTTTATCGATCGATATCCATGAATGGACTGGCAACGGTAATAAAGAAGAGTCGATTTGGCATAAAAGAGAGAAGAAATGGCGTACTGGTAGAGACATCCAGTTGGAGACTTTCTCATGTAGAGACGTGGACAGAATAAAGACTAGAAGGGGGGTGCTTCCCACTCCCCCTCTATATACCCTCCCTCCCCCTCCTCTCCTCCCAGAGAGAATTGACTTCCCTGTGAGCTCTCTCTACTCACTCTTCCCTCTGCCCTTTGTACCGCGAGGAGTGTCAATTCATGTGTCTCCTCTTCCCCTTTCCTCCCTCATTTGGCCAGTATTTCTCTTTCCCTCGTATCCCTCGTATCTCTCTCCCTCTCAACTCCCTCTCCCCCTCCCTCAACTCTCCCTCCCTGTCCGTATCTAGAAATGTTTCTGTTTCTGCTACACTCTCTAGTCGCATCTTGCTCATTGACTCACTAGTTCCCCTCTGTCTCGCTCCCTTTTACCTCTCAACTCTCTCCCTCCCCTCGTTCCTCTCCTATAATCATTAATTTCTCACGTTTTTTCCCTCTCCTTTCCCACTCGCGACTTGTTATCGTTATTCGTTCAAGTGTCCATTAGGTCAACCCCCTTTCTCTTTCCCCCTGTCTTGCTCTATTTGTGCCTCAGCCTTAGCCCTTACCGGTCCTTAACCGTCCTTAAGTTAATGCCCTTAGTTAAGGCAGCCACTGGATGGTGGCAGCGTACAAGAATAATGGGAAGGAGCGACGACGAGAGGAGAACGGATACGGAGGGGAGGGGGCGAAGGGGTGGAGTTGCACTGAGGTACGAGGGGAGGGGTCTTTTGTCTTCTTAAGGTCGTAATCCTTAAATTATAAGCGTAAACCTTAAAGGGATCACCCAATCAGCTTGCGCGTATATTAGCGAGTCCCTTTTGTAGCAGTAAGAACTAGGGCGGTAATTTGTAGCACCAGGTGAAGTAGGTTCGAGAATGTGTGGCCAAAGCGTAATTGTTGGTTAGTCTCTCCCTCCGGGGAGGTAATCCCTTTGTTTTCTCTTCTCCTCTTGTTATCCCCCTCATTATCTCCCTGTTAACAGGTCCGTGAATGGATGGTCGCAGAGGGCTTTGACAAGTACGCAGAGGAATTGTGTTTTAAGCATAAGGTCAGTCCGTAAGTTATGCTGTTAGTGGTCCTTAGCTTTAGCAGCTTTAGCTAAGGTTTAGTAAAGCATGCGATTTTTGATGGGTATGTTTCACTCCTGTTTACGTAACCAACGGTTCTGTCATTGTATATTAGGGTTCTCTTTTTGACGCTTTTTCTCGATATGTTTCAAACTTCTTTAAATACAGGGATGTGCCTACAGAGCATAAAAACTGAAGCGTAGCCCTGGAAAAGCGTCAAAAAGAGAACCTATTGTATGTACAGCGTGAAGCACAACTACCTCTACAGCGCGAATCGTATGCTCTGTCCCTTAGCTAAGATCCTTATCCAAGTTCTTAGGATTAAGGTATTGCTTAAGGTGGACGGGTCGGTGTTGTTATCCCTAAGCGAGGACGATCTTCGTGAGAAGCCACTGGCCATTCCTTGCCTGGGGGACATCAAAAGGTTGCATGCGGCTATTACCCGGCTGAGACAGGTACAGTACTCTTAACGAAAACGTTCCGCCATTAAACCCATTCCTACGTTGCCAACATTCTCTTCATATCGCATCGCTCGATCATTGTCATACGTGGGCAGGGTCTGCTGGTAACTTACTGCAGTGGTCCTCCCATACATAGATATCGCACAATTTCGCTAAGAAATTATTTTGCAGTGAGCCAACCAATACATGAAAAGTTTTTGCAGTAAGTCACCCAACCACGGCACCTGCAACCGTGCCCATCTATGATCATTGTAATTAGGAATGAGCCAACTTGCGGAATTTCGCTTTTATGAATGGAATAGGCTTATCTTCTGGCTGTTTATAGAAGGATAAGCTCGAAATCTCCTAAAAAAGCAAAGAAAGCAATTATTGTCATGAAGAAGAGCAGTCTCTCTTACTGTTATGATGTTCTTGCTCGTTATCACTACTCTTGTGTTTACTTTCTCCATTCCACGACAAATCTGATTGCTAGATGTTGACCATTCACTGCGTAGACGGCAGCCAAATATTAGCTGACTGCGAGTGTACGGTAGTTACATAGTATACGGTAGTATTATTCGACCTTGTGTGTCGGGTCCGTGGCAAAGTTCCCATGCAAATCCCTGCAAGGGACAGTCTTCTCACAATCTCGAGCATTTTGCACAAAGTGGAAGAGATTTTGCGTAGGGTGTGAGAACTTCTAGAGGACATCCAATTTGCAATAGGAAATTCCGTTCCAGGAATAAGCTTATCCCTTTACAGTCTCAAGACCTCACTGCAGCAGCCAAGTCGCTCCCTGTTACCATTCCAAACGGTGGAACCATCAATACACAGGTTTCCACTTATTCCATGGGCTACGGTACTTAGAAAGGGATAATCTAAATGCTCACTTTAGTTGCTGTTACAGTATCTATTGTAAAAGGATTACTGCAAGATATAGGCCTGTTTTACTGTAAGGGGTTGATAGGGTTCTCTTTTTGACGTTTTTTTACCGGTTATCTTTCAATGTTCACGTTCTATAGGCATTTCTCGATATTCATAGAAGCGTGAAACATAACCGGTGAAAAGCATCAAAAAGAGAGCCCTACTTGAATGCCACTGTTACTGGCAATAGTAGTACTGTACAGAGGGTCAGACTGCATTGTTGATAGTACCTTCAGGTTACGGTATCCATCTACCGTACCCCTTTGCAGGATGACCACCCCGTTCAAGTGTCCCATCATTCAACGTCGACCTCGACGTCTACCAAGGGAGCCCTTCACAATGCAGTGCATACTGACACCGTCATGGCCCATCCGCTATCCGGGTTAGTTGGCTTTAGTTTAGAGGTTCAGACTTATCGGGGACATAATGTAAGGTGATGATGGATGGCTCTGTAACGCGTGGCTAGTTACATTTTGGGTAAGTAAGTTTTAGGTACTTTCCCCTAAACCCGCTTAAAAGAGGACCATTTGGAACTGTAATCTATTCAAATTCCTAGCAGCTTCCTTACGAAATGGACTAGGTTCTGCTCTATGCGCTACCCTCTTTCGCTGTGCAAATTAGCCTCGAGGATCATACGGATTCCGAGTATTCGTTGATTAATGGAAATGTAGAAGGCCTCCTTGCAGGGACCAGGCAGTAGTGGAGGCAGTGTCGACCTTCGAGACGCACTCCTACCACATCATGACCAGAGACGAGCTTATTCGAACGGTTGCTTTTTCGTTTCCCCCCCCAAAAAAGCTTAAAAGAAAAGAAAAGAGTCCCCTTTTCCCGACCGTAATCCCATTGATGCTCGACGAACGCTTCTCCTCCCAGGTGGAGTCCCCCGATACTGCAAGTAAGTCTCTGCTCAAACTGGCCATTTCCTTCTCCTACTGTTCCTTCTCGCTTCTCATCACTTCCTTCGTTATGGTCCTCGTCCATGACCGAACGCCTGGTGAGCTTTTTTCTTATTCAATCTCCCTCGAATAGTGGTAGTACTATTCCACTTCTCTCATAATATATATTTATATATTTTATCGACATGCCGAGGCTCGAAACAAAAGAGTGAATACAGAGGTGTACTTCGAGCAGAGAGAGAGTGAGAGAAATAGTAAATCTTGTTCTCTAGCGTGCGTATCTCTCCTAATCCCTCCCCCTCCTCAGACATGAAGATGTACCCTCCCCTCCCCGACATCGTCCTGGACAACCTTCCCCTCATTCCGTGGGCCTTCGAGATGTGCGAAGCCATCGGACTCGTTCTCTCCATTATCTGGTTCTGCATTCTGCTATTCCACAAGCACAGGTATTCTTTGTCCTTTGTTTGAATAATATTTATCATTCCATGAGAATAAGAAGCGTATAAAGGGAGGAATTTAGAAAATTAGCTGTAGTGTGTGTTTCGCCCGTTCCCTCCTAATTAATAATAGTTTCATTATTCAGCCCCGGGTATCATGAACGAATTAGTTGGGGATGGCTTTATTCTCATTTATGCAAGTAGTGAAACCTAACCCAGCCGGGTTCTGACTTCCTTCGATCCCTCCAATTGCTCTCCTTGCAGAGTAGTAATCGCCCGTCGTATGTTCTCCCTGGTTGGAACGGTCTTCTTCCTTCGTTGTGTCACAATGCTCATCACTTCCCTCTCCGTCCCTGGAGTTCATCTCCAGTGTAGATCACGGGTAAGCATTGCATCTCTCCCAATCGCTAGGCACGAGTACGCGATTCTCTCGCATCAGTCCCGTGGTGAGATGGCCGAGCGGTCTAAGGCGCTGGTTTAAGGCACCAGTCTCTTCGGAGGCGTGGGTTCGAATCCCACTCTCATCAGAATCTTTTGCACATTTTGCCTGAACTATAGCCACCTTTTAGAACATCAGTTCGACCTGGGAGAAGATGGTAGAGGCTTATCATATCTGGTCCAGGCTTGGAATGAGTATGCAAGTGAGTATAACCGCTGTTTCAGTCTTGTATTGATGGATTCGTTACGTTTAGGGTGTTCGCTCCTGTGGAGATTACATGTTCTCGGGCCACACCACCGTCATTACGATGCTCAATCACTTTATCACCGAATGTAAGTGTATTTATAATAATTTAATTATTACTTATATAACTTCATTACTCTTTGTATAACTTATAACTTTGCAGATACTCCCTCATCATGGTCTCTTCTGCACACAACTACCTGGTGCCTCAACCTGTTCGGTAGGTGCTAGCGTGCTCCTCTGCCTACCGTATACCCCTACCTATACCTTAATCCCTTCAGGAGTCTTCTTTATCCTGGCGGGACACGAGCACTATTCGATCGACGTCTTCGTTGCCTTCTACATCTCGTCGCGCATGTTCCTCTACTATCACACGTGGGTAAAATGTGTTTTATGGGGACTATGTATTTGGAACAACTCACTGGACAACCATTACGATCTCGTCTTTCTTTTAGATTCGCGTACAACCATGCTAATCTTACTCTGACCGATGAACGAATGCGATTGTGGTTCCCTCTTGGATGGTTCTTCGAGGCTGGCAGTATTGGACGGGTACGTACTGTATCGTCATTGTCTTACTGTATTCAGAACACTTCAGACACAACTAATGATGTTTGGAAAATATAACTGCAATGCTTAGGATTACTGTAGCCCGTTGTATAGCCGTTTTTTAGGTTCCGGACGAGTTCGAACTACCGATTCCTGTGTGGAAGAAGAGCACGGAGAAGAAGGAAGAGGTTCCGATGAGAGAAGAGAAGAAGGAGAAAGAGAAGAAGAAGAAGAGGAACTAAACTGTTGACGTCCCTTTCCACTGCTTCGGGTTGTTCTCTAGAGTTGCGCAAGTTGCCCCCCCCCCCCCCC
>LS878962.1:269301-292488 GCA_900490955.1 Micoletzkya japonica | reverse complement strand
ACGAATCATAACTTTTATTCACGTTCAAAAACTCATCAAACAACCCTATAGGACGGTCCTTTTCATATTGTTCCCTACGGTATCCTACCGTATGTCAATCTGTCCTGTTCAAAATGTGTACTACCGTATCCTCATAAGTCCTGTGCCTTGTTGTCTTTTCTAGCCGGTTTGCAATATAAGAGATCTTGGTATTTGAAGGATGTCAACTAATAATATGATAAAAATTGAATAGTTTATTCTCTAGTTCACGTAGTGTTACTGTTGTACCGGAGTCGATGGGAATATCACAATAAGAAGGGAAAGGGAAGAACCGTCAGGGGTAATATCACTGTTGTAGTGGAATTGGGGAAGGCAACAAGAGAAGAATAACCCGTAGATGGAATCGTAAAGTGACTAGACAGCGTATAAGGGAATCATCACGGGAATTAGAATACGACTAGCAATACTAGAGGGGTACGGTAGCTACGAGGATACGGTAACTACTGGCAAGATACGGTTATACATCGAAGACTAGCGAGACAAACTTCTGTGGAGAAGGGGGCAGGAGGAGCGAGGAGAGGTCCTGAACGGAAGATTACGGTAGGTTTGAGAGGCAAGGAAGACTACGGTATATTGAGGGGCTCATACAGTCTATGGATCTATTATATCTATTATTAACTAGCAAAACTACGCTGTACCCGGCGATCGACGAAGCGTGCCGCGGTCGCCCTGCGTTTACACATAACACAGGGCTCCCACGGCACGCTTCACGCATCGCCTAAGCTTGTGTATTAGTAAGGGGGTGGGCCCACTGCTGCTCCATACACCTTAACTACATTTGTTTACTTTTTGCACGTCATAAGCTGTGATTTCGAAGGCTGAATGCATGAGAGTCGAATGAATGCAATACCATGAATTGATGCGGGAAAGCGCGCGAGGTAGGGTCATGAACGAAAACCGAGGTGGAGGAACCATGTGTCAGGATAGAGCAGTGGTTAGGGGATGCCGTTGGTGGTCAGTACACGCAAGTTCGGATCCCGCCAGCGAGAGTATATTTTGCACATTTTGCTAAAGTGCCCTCGAAAAATTTCAGTTTTTCTCTGATGACTTTTTTACCAAAAATGATCCCCGTGTTCTGAAACGTATTCTGACAAAACTACAAGATTTTTTGAAAAATTTCAAAAATATTTATTTTCTCAGCCAGTTTTCAAAATTTTAAGAATTGTATAGAGACAGCACCGGGCAACTTATGGTGTGACCCAAATACAGTATACTGGGAATTTTGACAAACCTCGTCCTCTACGCACGCCTCACACCATTAATTTTCTAAACTGTTCAAATTTACGTTTCCATTGCGGTTTAGTGTATTTCTAGGTTTACTTTATTGTTTTGTATGGTCTAAGAGCATGTACATCAAATAATAATAGGAATTAAGCTACCTGAACATTGTTTTATTGGAAATAGAGTTGTTCTTTTTCTTTTTAGAAGGAATTTCCAACTATTTGTAGACTTCGTCATGACTAATACTGGTTATAGGTAAGTAGTAGGGATCGTATAGAAGCCTTATGCACGTTTTGACCTCACCCGCCTGGTCGGGCAACTTTAGGACAGAAACTCCTTCTTTGGTTCTGTATCTCAATAATTGTGCATTTTATTCCATTAAGACAGTAATTAACATCAATATTGAACCTGGGACCGGAAATACAGATCATTTTCTACACTGAGTTAGATGTTTGACATAGTTGACCTCTTTAGGCGGATTACGGTAGGTTGGTCACAGCATGCTACTTTTGGTAGGAACAGAACTATGTTATTTTTATTTTTTTATTTTCATTTTCGTTTTGCGCCCATCGAAATCTATAGGATAAAAGTGATTTTGGATCATTACGCTTCATTCTATCTAACCCCGCTGCGGTCTCTAAAATTGTAAGAACTTTTTTTGAAATTCGCAATTCTAAAGGAGATAATCGAGGAACGGACAAACAGACACACACACAGACAGATGGACAAAATTTGCAGTGATTTGCTAGTAAGAAGTAAATATATCAGATACCTTTTCTCTCACGCACGTGTTTTGAAAGAGACTTACCGAAAGGGACGAGAATGTCTGGAGTACCGTAACCCCGTTTAGGGCGGTTGACCGGATATTAGAGGAGGCTCCGAGGGAAGAGAGAAGGGGAATGAGGGAGGCCTCAATGGGGATGTTCAATCTCTCAATTCAAAATTTTGCAAGATTATTGGGATTACAAAACTATGTCATTTAAGGAACACATGAAACATATCAAAATCAGGTGTTTAATTATTACCTTTAATTGAGCATCTGAGCAAGTGAGAGACGATGTGATAGTGCAGTCAACTCCGTTGTGGAAGAGCACCACAAGAATGCTGAAGGATAGGTGGATTATTGGGCATATTTATAATTCAGGACTATTTATAAAACTCGTGAAACGTAAAATATCACGGTGGGCTCACCTGGATTTTGACGCCAATCGCGTCGTCAACAACTGCATTTCGCACGGAAACTCGATCTTTGATCGATCCAGGCCATTCGATCCTCAAGACAGTATCATGAGCTTTGTTAACAAGTACTGCTCTACCTGCTACAGTATACGGGAGAGGGGGATAGAGAAGCGACTGTAGGGCTATTGTAGACGCCAGAGAGTTGTACGAGTGATGTGCTGGCACCTGGCAGGCATGCATTCAACTTTCAACATCTTTACTTTGGCCGGTTTGTCCTATAGCATGGGGTCCCACCACAACAAAGTATACGGTATCCATTAGAGTATATATATATATATATACCGTAGTTTTCGCTTGCTCAACGAGTATGGTAAAGTGCATGAGAACGGGCTTGAGATCGGTTGGGATCCCCTCTTCCAGATTGCCCAGTCCCTTGCCATCGTCCTGGTTCATCATTCGGTCTGCAAAAGATCAAAGATCATAAGACAAAGTTGAAAGATCGACATACCCAGCATAATCTCCATGCCCATCTCTCCGGTTCTCGTGGCACCATGTTCGACGTCAGTCAGTACCTGTTAACCGGCTAGTTCCTTCCTATCTATCGCAAACTGAACTACCGTAATCCGTTTGGCGGAGTCCTGAAGGAAGGCGGCGCTGGCCATGGGATAATAGTTGGCTGCTTGGGTCAAGGCAGAGTACGACTCTCGACGGAGCATCTAAACAAGCCTTATACGTTTCTTCAATTACGTAAGTATGACCAACTGTTATTACAATTGACGAAAAGATTCCGTCAGTAATTCCTACTTTGTCTGCACTCTCTTCATACTGCTCTTTGTTCTCAATATTAGAAGAATAAGCAGTTGAATGCCCCTCCAAAGATAACGATCTACTCCATGCCCACCTGCAATCCCACACTGTCGACGAAGAAAGCGCTCGTTGTGTTCGTTGTTGTTCCACTCTTCTTCGTCTTCAACCTCCAAACCATTTCCGTATTTCGCACCTTCGTCAGATCCACGCGAACCGCCACGTGAATTTGCTCCGCGAGACTGCCTAGATTTAAGTTTGTGAGAAACCATGTGGAGTTAGGTTTCAGGCTTCTTTCATAAATGATCAACTACTCATTATCTTCAGAAAAAGAAGGAATCAGGAAAAGACGGTGATACCTGGGAGTTCGCGAATCGACGCAGAATGTGTAAAGTGTGTAGAGAAGGTGTGGGCTGTGGATTCAAGAGGACCCGATATGAACAGAGTTGAAGAATTGGAGACGTCGAAGGGCTAAAAGCAAGAATTAGGTGGGATTTGAGGGTTCCGGGGATTTGTTGTGTAATGAGCAATGAATGCACTAGAGAAAACTGCAGGGACGATACGCATTTTAATGGTAATGCATTTTAACTTTAAAAAGTTGCTCACTTTCGGCTCTCCCTGTGATCGTAGGATGTACGCTCCACCGGATGACCCGGTGTACTCGGAGAGTACTGTAGACAGGGGAATGAACCCGATGGAGGAGGTGAAGGTCTAAAGGACGAAGGGGTTCAGGTTATGTTTCAAGCAACGTATACACAGGAAAGAATTTCTCGATTAGACCAGTTCCCGTACTTTTTGAACCACTCACACACCTCAATCATTCCAGAAGACGAGTTAACTGCCATTTTCACTGGGGAATTCTCGAGTACCACCACCGTTTGGTCAGTCGACTCCAGTGGGAAGATGCTAGAAATGTTTTTGAGATAACGGATTATGCGCTCTTTTAAGCAAATAAGTAAGGCTTTAGTTTATTTGTGCAATATCTAACCTCGGAAGTCGCGACTTCACATTGTCTACGTGAGCTTTCGTCGTTTTCAGCTTTGCAATGTGCGTTGTCGAGGGCTTCCTCTTGTAGCGAATAACGAAGGATTTCGAGCCGAGAGGGGGCAGTTGAGAGCGGAAGGACAACTGAATGAGGGTTCACAAGGGTTCAAATATTTTGACAATTGTTGAATGCTAATAAAAAATCTATGCATAGAATACGGCACGTAACCAACTTTGTAGGCATCGTTCCTAATGACTCCGTCTTTGAGGGCAGGGTCAATTTGAGCTTCGATGGCATAGTCACCCTCCTTGACTTCGCTATCCGCAGTAGATACTAACAGAGAGATGAGTGAATGGCGGATGTACGGAAGCGAGTTGTACACTTCCACCTTGCTGCAACATGCCCTTTCCTTCACATTTCACTCTCATTTATGCTGACGCCTTCAGGTAAAATGTTAGATCTTCCCCTATTTCAGTTCGCATTTATTGGTTGGTCTTCAAAATCTGGTTCAGACTGGACCATCACAGGGAGTTGCGGTCCCTGGTGGTCGAGCGTTGTAAGTCACGAGAACTCATCGCCCAGTATCATCATACTCAGATCAGGTCTGAATTGACCCTTACTGAAGACGAGAACATCAGGGAGAGCGTGCGCTATGTAGAAGAGCGTGCGGCCTAGGCCAGCCGGGTTTACAGGGAAGTGAGGAGAGGAGGGAGAGGGGCACACTCACATCTCTACTCCCTCTCCCACAGAGAGTAGCTCGCTTTCGATGTTGCTATTAGCGTCCACCGCGTATTCGATCTAAAGATCAGACTACACTCTAGTTGAGACTACGAAGATCAAACTACACTGTAGTTTGTAGCTTACCACTTTGACAGACTGCGCTTCGCCGAGGACTTTGAGTGTATCTTCTATCACAGATCGGGCAAGCGAAGAAGCATTGTGAAGCAGATTGGAATAGTCGGCCATTACGGGAATCTTACTCGTCCCTGAATATATTGATTGGTCAGTTTAACTTTGACATTCGAGGAAATATACCAAAAACAGTCCATATGTGTCTGAATTCCTGCCTGTAATAGCGTCGTGGTGTTGGAAAAGCGAGAGAATTCGTCGTGCTTGTGTTAGTCTCTCATAAACACTCTCGGCCTCCATCTTCCTCTGTCCTATCGCCTCGCTTGAGAGAAGATCCGCCGTTCGGATCAAATTCTGAATGGGAATTCTTCTTCTTATGTTTCAAAAGGACTTTTAGGAGACATGCAACTGATGAAATTCAGTACTACACTCACTAGAGTTCGATGCATCAAGACCAAGACTCAAGAGCTTGCCCCTTCCCCTCACCACGCCTTCCCTCGACCAAGAGTCTTGGTGACCTCGCCCCTCTTGATTTACTCTCGATTCCCCCGCAAGACCTTGCCACTGAGGAATGCTTACGCGCCCACTAGCTCAAGAGTATCACTAACCACGTTACTATTGTAAAAAAAGTAAAATAAGGAGGATCTCACATGCGTCTGTCTTCCCTGCTTTTTGTAGAAGGGCCGTGTAGTGAAGTAGCCCGTCCAGTAGTCCCCCAGGGCACACCTATAAACATTCTGATTTGAGCAGGAATATTCTTTGATCGTCATGTTTTTCAAAGATGTTCTTTAATGGAACTTACATGTAAGGGAAGAAGTCGCCGGTTACTGTGGGAGGGGACTCACCCGAAGATTCGTACCATTTCTCTAGTGAATTGAAGTAGTCGGTGTAGGTGCCGAAGCTGCAATTCACCTTGTATATAGATAGATATCATAACTTCGCGAAAAAAAAAAGAAAAAAAAAGATTTAGTATGAATACCTAATTTCGACATCATCTCCCTTGTTGATCTCCTTGAATAGAGGTAGGAAATTGTCGTGATGTTGGTGCCATTCCTGACGAGTACTATGCATGTGATTACTTATTGTAGACTTTTTACATGGTTCAGGTAAAATCGCAGACGCAATCAGCGATAAGTCGGACCGAGAAAATGAGGAACGCTTATGAATACCTCGATCATATCGAATCGGAAATCGTCTCCATGCATCATCAGCATAACCGGTGCTTCGTACATCTTGGCCATCTCTTTGAGTTGAGAAACTAGAAGGACAGCTCTGCAAGAGAGACCGATTCGATGAAATACCCAAACAGATCTAATTATTGGACCGTTATTGGGTGTCTACTGGATTAGTAAAGAAGAAATGAACAATAAAATGTCTAGCGATGCACTGACTTCTCCTTCACATTCTGCTCAGAAATAGCCTCAGGCTTCGGACCCGGACAACTCCAATGGGTCATGCGCTTGAAGTCGAACTGAAGACAGACAGCATGGTAATCACGATTTTATTATCAAATTTGATATATTTGTAGGACTCGAATCAAACTGTTGTTTCTTTTTTATTTATATACTGACAGTGATACAAATATGAGCCGTTGATTTGAAACATATATACCTGACAACAAATTCCCGGATTCGGGCCACACGAATTGAGAATGTCGTAGTGAGAATACGGTAGGACTTGCGTGAGCATTTCCGCCTTGTCATCTGATATCAAGTAGGTATTATATTCGAGAAATCAACCTATTTATTGTATATCTAGATCTCGACGATGAAATGGACTACTCACCAAAATACTGTCTCCATCTGAATGGGATGGCTCTCTTCCTCTGCAGGTGCTGTTTAAGAGTGTGGTGGATACGATTGATTACTGTCCTGAAGAGGGAGGGTTCGGGGAATATTGTTTGAACCAGATTAGATACCTAGTGAGTCCCGCCTGTGTGAATAGATACGGAATGGAATTCGAGTAGCCGAAGGGATCGTTGGAGAAGACCACACGGGGCAGGGATCCTGACAACGAGGGAATATTCGGCTTGTCTTCTTCAACCTTCTGATCCAATGCACTATGCTTGACAGAATAGTCGAGCCTCTCAGTTACGTTGGTTTGAAATTTTACATTTCACAGTCTGTTACATTACCGAATGACATACTTTCGGACACGGGAAATGAATGGTGTCTAACCGAATTCCCTCTGTAGGAAGTGGTGTCCCTCTACGATGTTATCGACTGATACGGGAAAGTAGACATTCGCCTCATCCGTCATAACCCATGAACCGGAGGCGAACTCCAGTCGACCACTCTTGACGAGTCTGCCAACGGATTATGTTTCACCGCTTCTATATAACAACACAATTGTCTCAATTCGCGATCGAGCCTATACTCCTTTCCCCGAAATAAGTACTTACTCTCTGACGTCGTTCCTGACTTCTTCACTTTGTAGGCTCCACCACCTCTCGAAGAAGACGAATTCAGCCCACATGAACCTGAACAACCTCGTCTTCTCGCGCAATCGGAGGCTGCTTTTTTGTTTCTTATTTAGTTTCCATTGATTCTAATGAAGCAGAACAGCGAAACTATCCGCCGCGCGATTAATCTCCCCCAAAAGCAGGTCACCGACCTTTCAAATGAACGCTTTTTGTTCAATTATTTGTGGACATATCGAAATGAAATTTGCAGGAGTCGTGTAAGTCGCGCAGAGCTGGCTCAGTGAAAAATTTGAAATTCATAGCTCTTTTTATTCTTGAGTTATTCATAGCTGTTTGAAAGTCGGTGACCGGTCGCAGAGGGGGGATTAATCGCGCGGCATCTCACCGCATCTCCTTGTTCTCCTTCATGAAGGAGTGCATATTATCGAGGATTGAGTTCGTCTCTTTCGTGTATTTCTCGAACGTTTTCAACCAGCCTAAACAACAATACTTCTCATAATCATTTCTCCTCCCCGTAAGAATAACAAATTACTGAGGTCTGGTGAAGCATTTTGATTGATAAATTCACATAATTCCCTCGCCTGCTATGACAAGCGCCAAAGAGTTTGACATATTTCCGTTCCGAGTTTTCTCGATTTCTACCTATGACGCTCTCCTCTCCTGCGAGAAAAAGTCATTTATCGGTTGTTTTGGACCTATTTTAAAGAAATATGATGGTTTTGATGCAAATATCAAACGTTTACGATTCCTGCAACGATCTGAAAAATGCTACGAGTATGTCAAACTACATGGCGCTTAGGCTACAATTATTTTATTTTTTTATTGCACGCATTACTCTATGCTCAATCTCTATGCACAATATATTCATGAGCCGCAGATTATGCACATCGTAAGGGAGTAAATAGATAATATTATTCAGCTATCGCACGGTTATTCACCTGGATCAACGTGAGTGAAGGGCAGAATGAAGACGCGAAGCTTCTCTGTTGTGGCGTTGCGCGCTGCCGGCTGAATGTACTTCACTTCATTCCTGGAGTTCGATTAGCGAATGACGGATTCCCCTGTCATCTATCACCACTGACGACAAAACAATTAGCCAAAGTTCACCAATTTAAAAACTTGAGCATTCAAAATTAGTTGCCAATTCGCTGTTAGACGCAACCTCTTTCGGTCGGAATGCTGTAACTTAGTTATTATTGACGAAAAGCTCCGTCATTAAACTCATTCCTTCTTCGTCTGCACTCTCTTCATGCCGCTTCGCTCTCTCGTCGGAAGTAGGAATGAAACGACTGACGGAACATTTTCCTCAACTATGTTACTCTAGCTTTTCTTAAAAAAAACTGTTTCCCCTTTTTTGCGAATGTCTAATTATCCGGCAGAAGAGTATTTACCTGTTCAAGAGTCTTTCCATCCCGTCCCACCAGATTCCCGTAAAGATCGTGGAGCTGAGCATGACATTACCGTAATCCAAAGGGAAATCACAACTCACATCGAAATCCGCCCGTATCTCGAACGGATTATCCTGACGGCACACCTAAACAGATGGCTATCAGTGTGTCAGAAGATAGGATATGTTTCAGCTCCTTTATAAATTTTTGATGTAACCAACCGAAACATTGCCCCCTTCCCTCACTCTATCTATTGCTCACCTCTGCACTCAGTCTCGGCTTTCCCCTTAACCGATCCTCGATCGCTCCCGCATCCTCAAATCAATGATTAGAACTAGCTCGAGGGAGGGAAAGCAGGACTACACTCAGCGAAATTTCACCACCATACAGCACCTTGTGAATCATTCACCACATAAATTTCACCAGCCCGCTGGTGAATGGAGCACAATTCACCAGCGGGCTGGTGAAATTTATGTGGTGAATGATTCACAAGGTGCTGTATGGTGGTGAAATTTCGCTGAGTGTAGGTCGAGAGTAGGGACAACAGACTCAGTTCAAGCAAGCTAGCAAGAGGAAATAAAAAGATAAAAAAGAAAAATAAAATGTTCAAATTGCCTTCGATAATGTCTACCTCGTCCTTGTTAGTTGTTGCATTTCGGTGGTTAGTCTTCAATAAGTCAGGCAGAATAAGCGTGTTGATACGTGCTAGTTGGCTCCATTGCCACGACTGAAAGGGTTAGGGAAGCATTCCGGATTAGTGAGTGAATATAGGCTGCATTCCGAATCTGGTTCATGGTTTTATCTGGGCCTACGCAAGCCACAGGCTTATATTGTTAGCATCAGTTGAACTCAGACATCCTTAGATTATGTACCCTATTAGAGAAATATTGATTGTCATCACTCCACACAAGAAAAAAATGAATAAAGAACACATTCAATGCGAAAATAGAACCAGCTATGTTTCCATTTCGTCAGCTGCTGTTGGTGGTTAGACGGTGAAACATATAGTAGAGAAAAGCGGAACGTATAATTCGAAAATACGGTCTGGTAAAAGTTACTGGCCTTAGCGAGAAGTGGAATTTATGCGTCATCTTCGGAACGATTTATTTTCGATTTTACTGCTATCGATTTATTTGGATGTTTGGTGCTGCGTGCGTTCTTGCAGCTTCTTTTATGTTTTCTTTTTTCAGTTTTTGCTCATTATTGAGTTTATGATCTTGCATCTGAAAACCGAGCAGTGATCAGACAAAATAATGCATCAAATGTGGTCTATTTCGTTCATGAGTGTGATACTATCAAGAAATACTCAAATAGAAAAAAGAAAACAAGAAATAACACGAAATTACAACAAGAGACCGCTGTAGCCGCTTCAACAATTTCGCGAAATTCCCGGGAAGGATAAATCGTTCCGCGCATAAATACTTCCGTGTTTTATCTAGAGGGCCTGGCATCGGGGGATCCCTGGACCGATTATATCTTCCTTTTTTCTCTACTATATTCAGAGCAGGTTTCGCGGTTACGGTTATCAGGATTGATTGAATACGAAAAACCGTTCTCGTTTCAAGAACAAGCTACCCCGAGACTTTGCTATCATTCCTTTGGGATTTCGTAAGGATAGACGAGAGACAGAAAGTGAGCGGGAATCGTAGTGGAGTGAACGACTGTTCAGCGATTCACATAAGCTGATTCAAAACACAAGAGGTTAGCGATGCAATCTGTCTTAAGGGCGTGATTGCTCTCCTTCCACGTGCAACGTATCGAAAGATTAGTTGGTGATCAGAGGAAAGTGTCATGGTGAAGGGACGAAGGGGACGTACGAATTGTTGGATGGATTGCCGTTCGATGAGGAGAAGCGAGACGACGAAAGTGAAGAGGAGTAGGAGGAGCCAGCGGGACCGACGACGGAGCCACGAATAAGTCCTGCAGGCAATTCATGGGTAGGGGCTGAGCAGCAGCAAATACTATCCCTTTAGTCTTTCGTTTCTCCATCTCTATACGGCTTTTCATATGCGAATTCACATAGATCTTCCTATCTCTCTATCTGAACAGGACAGAGTGCCTATAGTCCATCTGCTCATAGAGAACCTATCGTTTCGTCCCAAACAGGTACAACTGCCAAAGAAGGCCGGAATACTCTCTAGTGCTGAATCCCGTTGAGATGTTTCGATTTTCTTTCCCAAGATATTATAGAAAAAAAGCTTATCCTGGTTCTGGAGACAACTCCTTTATATATTACTCTTGAAACATATTTCAGCGTTGCTTTCCTTAGTGTCCTTTGCCACTCTATTTGTACAGGTCTGATTTTTAATCTGCTTCAATGTGCGTATCAAAAAGCACGACTATTCACTGCCTACTAAAAACTGCATACTTTGTTGTTACAATAAAAAGTAGGAACATCCAAGTCTCTGTCGTGTTGTTCACGGCTTTTCCTTCTAAACTGTTCAAAACATAATTCAGGCTTCTAGAATAATATGAATGACGAACCTCGCGATGATTCGTGCAGAGGACATGCAGCCAGTGCAGGCTGTCGGGGGGAACCTGCGATTTGCATAATTATTAAATGCATAAATAAATATTAAATATCTCAATATATTGTTTTGATTTCAAACTTTTAAACTCTTGACAAGAAAGGTCTCTAAAGAGCGCGAGACGGTGATTGCGTCTCTCGAAGGAAGTTTACTAGTATTGTGCAACTAAAGAGGAAAGTGGAGAGGAGAGCGAAAGGACACAGGGACAGTGAAAGAGAGTGAAAGAGAGTGAAAGAGAGTGAAAGAGAGTGAAAGAGAGTGAAAGAGAGAGAAGGAGAGAGACAGAGGGTGGGAGGGAGAGGTTAGAGAGAAGGAACTGATAACACTCCCTGTATGGGTATCACAGGGGGATAAGGGGTAGGTGAGGTGATTATTTACGCGTTGCGGTTACTAGGTGTTATGATGATCAGTAGAACAGATAACAATAGAAGAAAAGCGTGTTGGGGAACAATCAAGAGAGAATCTAAGAGTTTCAGGGATAATGGCAAACATTTAGGTACCGGTAACGCATTCCCTAACCTGTTTGGGGGTTACTTCATAATATTAGAAATTGCTTGGGTGTAAGGTATGAGTTATAAGAGAGAAGTAGTTCGAGAAATGAACATGGGAGGTCTACAAAGAGGTTACGAGAAGAGGGCTACTCGTTATGAGCACTGCAAGGATGGACTATTAAAGGGGGGGGAAGAATAAGGAGGGGAGGACGAGACATGCAAGATTCACTCTTGGAGTATTCATAAAAGAGAGGGGGGTTCGGAGAGAGGGAATGAAAGGGAAGTGCAGCAGCAAGGGAAAGTACCCTCGAAGATAGCCAGACCGCCATATAGGGGCTGTTGATAAACGATATGGGATTGAAAGGAGGGAGAAGAATAGGAGAGGGAGGGAGAGAGGGAGTTGAGTGAGAATGGAGGAGCGGAAGGGAGAAAAAGGGGAAGAAGGGTTGCATGAGTGCCGCTTTCTCGTTCACTGCATAAATAGGCATTGGGAGGTGAATGAAGAAGAGGAGAGATTACGGCGAGAAAGAAGATAGGATAAGGGGGAGGTATAAGGGTGAGTAGGGTGGGGCGTTTGGGTTCGCTAGATCCTAGAAATGTTCTGCAGAAGTAACGCAGGGTGTTCCTGGTTTGGCTTCATTCCTATCGCAAAGCAGGCGCCCCCGGCAATGTAACCACGGAAATGGAATGATTGGAGATCTCCATTCAGGAAGTGAACTAATGCATTGAAGAATGGGGTACGGGAGAGGTATTAGTACATCAGAAGACTATCGAGCTTACTGTCAGAACGAAATGAGCGACGGGTGAAGATTGTGGAAGGAATGAGTTCAGATTCCGATTATGGGGTAATTCTGGAAGTTCCGCTATCATTCTATTCGCCAATCAAAGGCAAGGACTATTTGAAAGTGCTTCACTAATTTTCGTCTTGTAAATATGTAAAGAGGCACGGAGACAGGGAAGAGGAAGACAATAGGGTATGAAGATGTGAAGAGGTTCTAGTTGATGGGATGAGAAGGGAAGGGATGGATAGGGCTTGAGGGGAGGGGAGAAGGGGGGGGAGAAGCGAGTAAAATTAGAAACCAGGTGAGGTAGCAGAGCGTCTCTGTGGCGGTAGTATGCTTCTTCGCACTTGTTCACTCGATTCGCATCTGAAAGAAGTGAATAGTGTCCTGAAACATCCTATCGGGGCTGATGCGCGTGAGAGCCGGAGTCGTATATATAGCCCAACGGGAACGGAATGATTTTTTTAGGAACCTTTAGAACCTTTAGGAGAATCCAAGTTCAGGAATTTTTCACAGGTAATTGTCGCTTATTGTCAGTTCAAAGAAAATTGGTAAAGTATACCATGAAAATAGTCGAAGAGGCGGAGATCCATTATTATTGCCGAGAATATTTCAAAGTGGGAAGACACGAAAGGAGGGAGAGGTGGATACAATAGATGCCAGGGCATCATCAATATTTCACGAGCCACCAAACAGAAGACCAAACGCGGACTGCGACACTATGGCTGTGTATACTTTACCGATTATTTGGAAACGTCCTAGATGAAGAACTGTTAATGTGTAAAAGTACAGCCTGTATAATGGGAGTGAAACATATCTCAACGAGAAATCTAGAAGAGACGAAGTTTGGCCCTTCACAACGTCTGCAGTGATGCATATAAAACAGGGCAATGTTTATTCTCTCCTCTCCCTCTCCCTTGGACCATCAACAAACTATAGTGTTGTCTAGATAGATCAAAGATCAACTGTAGTGTAGCCTAGAGAGATCAAAGATCAGAGGGAGCTATGAGCAAGAAAATGCGAACTGAATCGCGGTCTAACATGAGCAATGGAGGGTAAAATGAGAGTAATGGGGAGGAGAGAAGAAGACTAATTGAAGCTGTAGTGGAAGACAAGAAGGCAGTTCCGGACAAGTGTTATCTCTACCTCTTTAGTCGCTCTCCCTCCCTTTTACCTCCTAATTCCCCCTCCCTCTCCCTATTACATCTCCCTCTCCCCCTTTCCATCCTCATCTGTCGTTGCCATGAACGACTCTTCAGGTGGACGGGGATAGATGATTTCAAAGGGGAAGCGGGATACATTAGAGGGAAGGATGGAGGTATACGAGGGGAAAGAGTATAGGGAAGTACGTGGATATTAAAGGCATCGATGGCACAGCTAAATGTTCCGTCAATTGCTAAGTTCCTATTGACGACGAGAAGTTCCGTCATGAAGAAAAGTAATGAAGATGCTGAAGAAAACTTTCGTCATTGAAGTAATTTTCATCTCCATTCTTCATACCGCCTTCTTCTTTTGCGGAACAGGAATCAGACGAAGCATCAACCAGACAAACCGGTGGGCAGACAATTTAAAGGGCCCCTCTGAGGACTTTATAACCCCTTGGTTTCTTTCTTTTATCTGAAAGAGCGCTGTCGAAAACCTACAGTCCTACATTTACATCTTTTTCCCGCCATTCCCCGCTGTTTAAATGAGGCGAGAAGTTGTATGCAAAGTTACATTGCTCTTCAGGGACCGCGTGAATACGAATGTCATTCCATGAATACTGTAGCGCGCGAGCGGTCTGATTCGTAGGCATTGCTTATTGAAAGAATGAAAACATTTGTGTTCTGCTAATTATAAAAATGAATGAATGTTCAAAATGTGCTCTTGAAGGATGGCAATGTCCTCAGAGGGGCCCTTTAAGAGAAGTATGACTTCTTTTTTTAGGAAAATTGATATTACTGGAAAACAAGCGTGCCTATGATCGTCGTATTGTTTCGTTGAAGCGAAGGCATGGTGTTATTTATCTCGCTTCTCATATTGCAACAGACTCACACATGCTGAGGAGATCAAAGAGTTGTACAATAAAGAGATATCACACCAGATCACAAGTATTCTCCCCTTCCAATTAGTTATAATCGTGGGAATGCAAGGATAGTTGAACTGTTCTTGGAGCGAAAAGAGACGGTTGCTATCCCACAAAGGACACAGAAACTAGGTTGACAAGGGGGGCTAAAAGGGGAACTGAATATGTGTATCCATTTCATGCAGAAAAGCGACTACTGTCTCGCACAATGAACTCAAGTTCTAACGAGAGAATAAAGGAGATGGGGAATCAGAGAAAATGAGGACAATGTGGTCGGATCGGAGGACTGAGTAGGGAGGGGGAGGGGAGGAAAAAGAGAAATGGGGAGGGGGAAGGGGAGAGTGGGAGGAATCTCTATCGAGAGGACTCATGAGATATAAGAAATGGCGGAGGAATGGAATGCAAGAACGACGCGGGCTTACTTTGCTAAGAGTGAAGGCCCATTAATTAAGTACACCACCTGATCTTTCCCCAGTGTATGGGCGAACTTTGAACTTACGTGAAATATGTTTCAATCACACGAGTTCTGCAGGCGACGACTCCCTGTCATGGTTATCTTTCACTGTGATTATAAATCAAAAGCTTTACCGCAGTATTATCGCATCATAATCCCTGAGACACGAATAAATTTCAAAATTCAAAATTCACAAGTGACGCTGCTCTTATATAATTTGGTGCTGTCATCCGTAACCTGCGTAACAAACATAGGTATCTAAAGAGGAAAGAAGGTGTTCGGGGATGGGCCCGTGATTCCCAATTGTATCTATGAACACGATGTCCAACAATAAGGAATAGAGGCTAAGACGAACTTAGAACAGATTTAGAGAAGAACTTAGACGGAAATCCGCCCACGGACTTAACTACTGAAGAGTTTCTTGTTGCGGGGATTACGCACCTTTGAATGAACAGATTTAGAGAGGATCGAAGATAATAAGGAACGAGAGAAGAAGTGGGGGAGGGGAGAGATGAAGTAATGGTTAGTAGGGGATCGCGACCCAGTTCTTTTATGTTTCACGGTTAAATGATCATGATCTGGTTTAGGATGGAGCATAACCATGGAAATATAAATAGTCAAGCTTAGCTCGAGTCGGGGAAAACATAAATATATTGAACCATTGATTGTCTGCAGTCTCTTCGCATTGCTTTCTCTCGCTTGGAGAAATTCACAGTAAAACGCATCAAAAAGAAAATGTACGAAACAGAATGCAGAGATTGTAAGAGGAGTAAGCATGATTAAGAGGGTGAAGCTAGAGGGAGACAAAGGGAGTTGAGAGAGTGCGGGAAGGGAGAGAGAGTAACGCAGGTAATAAGAGAGGGAATCGTAGATTGTTCTGCATGGACAGGTGAACACATTGATGATCTCTCTCTTTGCATTGAAGAGAATGAAGGAAGAGTTGACCACATTGGAAGAGGAGAAGAAGAATAAACAAGGAGAGAGGAGGGGAGGGAGAGGACGGTTAAGAGAGGTTTAGAGAGCGGGGGAGGGAGGAAGAGGGAATAAGAAAGAGAGAAGATTCTGATTCACCAGCCGAACACTCTCCATACACACTCTATGTACATTTGGGATGGCGTGGATAACTAGGCGAAGATTCGCAAGTCATCCTTATCTATAATTTACAATATTAGCGTTCCACTAAAATGGAAATGAAGCTATCTATCTCTATTGTAAATTGAAATGTTTGACCAACTGTAGCTGCTTTTGGCCGTTTTTATCCGTTTCCGGAAAACATTTTGGAGAAATTATTCTAAATTTTGAGAAGCCACTTTTTTCTTAAAATCGATCATTTCATGAACGACTGATTTGATAGAATATAATGGATATTTCCCCAAATTTTAGCAGCATAACTAGTATAACTACGCGGTACCCGGCTGCCCACGAAGCGTGCCGCGGTCGCTCTGCTTATGGTCCAGGAGCTTCGCTCCTGGACACAACGCAGAGCTCCCGCGGCACGCTTCGTGAACCGCCTAAGCATGTATTAGGCAGGGGTGTTAGTCCAGCAATGCAACTACATTATCACTTTTACCCCGTTATGCTTGGATTTACTAAAGGACATTATCGTTTATTTCGAAATTCGAAACATATTTTCAAAATCGGACAAAAATGCGTTCGAGATACTCAAAAGATAATAGCAGTCACTTTTTAACTTTTTACGATATCTCAAACGGGTAAGGAGTTATGCCGGTCAAAAATTTGCGGATACACACAGACAGACATACGGACAGGCAGGTCTTATAACATGATAGTAAGTAGTAAATCTATGTAGAGAGTCGATTACTGGAAGTGCCAGACATCCTATAAGGACTCCCTAATATGCACAGAATTGCCTGGCGGCAAATTGAGGGGCTATTAAAGATCACTTATGAGAACGAGCATCGGAAACGGGGCTTCGCTGCAAATTAATGGTTAAGTTTTCTCCATACCAAATCCCTTGCATTTTGCACATTTTTCGATTCTTCAAAAGATGCAGTGTTGTACATGGCAAGTCTCGTTGATCTTCCACCTCCACGAATGAACCTTGATTGCATGATTGAGACTTCCTCTCATTTCTACAGCATCACACGCACTTTTCTCCCTGACTCATTCCCTCATTCCGCCTAAACATTCAATATTCATGTCGCTCTGTGCCAAAAACAAGACAAGATAACATGCAGAGCGTGATTTCCTAAAATGTGTAAATCTCTGAAAGAGTCACAGAGATAGTCGCAACGTGGTACCTTTCGTAACTGCAAGACGCTGGCCTTTTCTCTAGAAGACCTTTCCCCCTTCTAATGATGCCTCGCAACTTGTGCCTATTAAAAGGGAAAGGACTTCATCCATTCACTCACTCATTTCCTAATACCCCATTTACCCTCTTCACTTACCCTTTCCTCATTCTTGCGTATATTTTAGCAGAGTAATCGTAGTGTTTGTGCTGAAGGTGTTGTGCTACCTCTTGCAACTTTAGGGAATGTCCTTAGAAATTAAAGCGATTGAGCAACTTTGAACTTCCTTTCCGAATGCGTGCTCTCCTCGGATAAATTATGCAAATTACGCTGGTAGTCGAAGCGATGCTGCGATGTAGAATTGTTTGCTCTCTTCTTTGTAGCCTATTTTCCGGCCATGTGGATTGTCGCAAAAGAGACGATACCAAGCACTAGTGTACTAACAGTAATCCGGCTTATAATAAAAGTTAGTGCTCATGCTCTTCGTACACTGTTCTTTTCTTTGCTTTCTTCTAGGTGATATTAATGTCCCTGGACTTGACCAGATTTCTAGTTTCTTCATCTCTGAGTTGTAGTGTTTCCATATGATGTATGAAATGCCCGATTGCATCTAAATCCATCTCTTACATGTCTCTGTCCCTCATACTCATCCCAGTCTAACTCACCATTAGTCTCTCTCTCCATCTGATGACTCCCTTCTCTTGGATCGGGTCAAGAGTGCAAATACACTGACTCCCTCTGTCTACTTCCCTTTTCGCTCCCTCTCCGTCTCTCTCTCTATACCCTGCCCCTCCCCTCACTTCGCTTGTACATACTTTTCACTAGTCTCTCACCTCATATCCCTCTAGTCCCTGCCTATTCTAGAATTAAGGGAATGCATAATATTGTTGTCTCTTACTCTCCGAATCTTTCCAACGTCTCTTGCAGGACCCTCGTCTGCCTCCCCCTTACCTCCTTCCCTCGCTCTCCTTCCACTTTCCCTCACCCCTCCCCCTCGTAAGACGATCTCCCCACGTGTGCATTGTCTCCCCCTCCCTTCCCCTTTAAGTCCTCCCTCTCTATTCGTATTCCCCTCTTCTCATCTCTCACCATATCGTGTACTCTTCCATTCAATCTCCGTTCACCTCTTCATTTCTTCTCTTTCTTTTCTTTTCATTCTCCGAGGCATACACAACCGAGATCTGCTTCAGGGAGCATTGAGGGACTTTCTTGTCATTAGAGTATATCATAGATATCGCAGGAATCCCTCTAGTATTACTGGAGAGGAAGTTCCGTCAGTAGTCCCATCACTACATTGTCTTCCATGCCTTCATCCAGCTTCGCTGTTTCATCGGCAGTAGGAGTGAGACGACTGACGGAACATTTTCCTCCACCAGAGATGTCTCAGATATTGTCAGTGAACCTCTCTGTCTCTTTCCTTTCCCATCTCAAGTGGCCTCCAGACCCCTACCTCCCCTCCAGTCGTCAATAAGCCCCCAGGCGTCGTTTTCTTCTGTTTTCCTCCATTCCATCATGTCAAATGAGTGACAGTCTCTTCCCTCCCAGCCTGTCTTAACTGTTGATTATGTTTTCAAACAAGGAGAAAAAGGATATCATTTTTGCATTACTGCCCATATTATATACTGCTCCTGAAACATAACCCATCCGGTCTTGGTCAATCTTCTTTTCACAGATGCCCACTCGCAGTTATACCACATCAGCCGACGACGACGATCCATCGCACTTGTGTTGCGGTCTTCTGCCTCTCAAGGTAAACTCCTCATCGCATATTAAATCTCTCCCTAAGTTTCTCGCGTTAATGTTTAGTTAGTCTACTGAGAGAGTGCACATTAGAGTGTCCCGATTTCCTTAAATTCGTCTACTTCAGCCACTAGCGAGGATCGTTTCTCTGTACACTCTAATCACATGCCTGCTCATCTCATCCATCAACTTCTTCCATTACGGATTCGAGAATATCGGTAAGTGGAGGGAACGGGACGGAAATGGAGTATTATTATTAGAAGGCTGTTGTTTATTGACGACTTGTCCGCAACGTAATTACTAGCTTATGGATAAGACTAACTAATCGAGTGTTAGGAGGGAGAGAGAATTGTGAGGTAAAAGGGAGGGAGAGGGGGTCGGAGGGTTGTTTCGTGGACTCTACAAACAACACTCGTGTGATGGGTGGTGGGAAGGGAAAGGAGAGTGGGGTTGGGAGAGGAAGGGTGGATTGAAGGGGAGGAGGAATACGGGAGAGGAATACATACTTCTCTAAGGAATTCGGTTAAATGGTTCAAATCAAAATTTTGTGTAATGAGTAATATATATGTTCTTCTCTATATGTTCTTCCATATGTTCTTCGTTTGCACAAGAGCATATAGAGGAAGTGGGGGGGAAGTTGTATTTTGAGACGCATAGGCCAGGAATTGTATCTGAACTTCGACGCGTCTCTGAGAAGGCGTTTATTCCGCTTTCTCCTACAAACGACTGCTATGGGAAAGAGCACGTAGAACAGAATGGAACATGCAGAGCAACCTGAGGGGTTTCTACAGACTTTTACAATATCAAGTTTTTTTTATTCTAAAGAAGAAACGATATTATCACTCCGATCGAATTATTAGGGCTAGATAGTTAATTAGCTCGTTGCAGTCTTCTCGATAGTGTGTCTCCTCATCACTTTCCACTCAACTTCCCTCGTATACGGTGTTTTCCTCGAGCGAAGACTGCCCTTGGTGCCCTTCCTCGTTTTCCAGGTATCACTTCTTGTTTTAAATCCTTGAGACTATTTTGAATATCCCTAAAACAACGGTTTTCGTGTTCGCTAGTATACTATTGGCGAAAAAGTTCCGTTGGTAAACTCATTCCTACTTCGCTTGGACTCCAGTTCCCTCAGCTATGTAACTGATCCGCAGTCCTTTTTGTGGTTGAGCTTGAACACGAAACCTCCGTGTTTCTCCTCTCCTTACACATTTCGCGCATTTGTGTCCGCCCACTTCAAGTACAAATTGATTCAACTCTGCAAAATCCGAGAATGATACGCTTATCTTAATGCTAATGTGATCCACGCGTGTTCGTAGTTTCCATAACAGGAGTACTACGTGCGAGTGGTGATGTATATATTAGATAGAGAAAGAGTAGGAGGACGGATTATGTTTCACCGGTTGTTTATAAGCATAAAACATTATTTTGGAAACAATTGTAGAGCGTAGTGGTTTTTGCAATAGCGCAGATAAGGAAGTATAGTGGAATAAACCGATCCGTCCGTTTCTTCCGTTCCAAAATGAGTCTAATTCTCTCACTTTTGCACACTCTCTCGCCTTATATTCGGAATGATTTTCCGACGGATCTTTTTAATCCACTATATTGAGTCTCACGATTAGTGCATTTGATTCGTGTCTTCGTGAGGATTATGCTTCACGATCAGTTTCATTCCATGGAAGGTTCACATATTCTCTGCTTGAAAAGAACGAAGTTGCTGATCTTAGAATAGCACCACAAACAGGGTATTTTCGTATGCAGTATGCGTCTTTGCATAGCAGTTTATATGGTTTCTAGTGAAGCCTCCGAGTGCGATTTCGAGGAGCGATATATAGGTCCAGGCAGGTCGAAGATTCGTCCCATTAGAGCTGCCAAGCCCTATTCCAGGGATAGCCCCGTGTCCCGTGTCCCCAGAACAGATAAATATTGCTATTATATAAACAATAAATGATTATCCGTGAGGCTTATCAGGAGGCCGTTTTGCAGGGAATCGGTCTGATCGTGTCGACCCTGGGATGGATAGCCCTTCTGGTCGTGTCTCTGGCCACTTCGTTCATCCAGGATCAGCACAAGATGAACGAGGGCCTACGGGATTTCTACCAGAAACGAGGATGGAATCCCGATGATGAAACTGGTAAGATCGTACATAAGTATTCGTGCTAAGAGAGATTGTCAATTGTTTTATTTCTCCCAATAACCGTCATTAAAGGAAGGAAGCAGCCTCAAACCAAAACTTTTAAAATTCGATGAAAGTTTTTCTAAGGTTGCAAAATGTGAGGAAAAACATAGTGACAATAAAAAAATCGAAGAAAAAATTCGAAAATCGCATGTTTTATTTTTTCGTTCCGGGCTTCCGTCGTTGAGAAGAATGTCGCTTTTGGCTTAATTCCTTTCGCTAAACACAGTAGCGTCGTCGTTGGGCGAAATTTCAAAAAATCATTTCTCGAATACTATTAATTTTTATTATTTTTCCTTTTGTTTTTATACTAATTTCGACAGATCTTTCATATAAGCTTCACTTGAAAATCACTTCCATGTCCCTTTAAATTAGTATTCATTTGTCGCACGTACTAGGATTCTCTTTTTGACGCTTTCTAACGGTTATGTTTCACGCTTCTATAAATGTGCCTGGATGTGCCTACAGAGCATGAAAACTGAAACCAGGATGTGCCTACAGAGCATGAAAACTGAAACATAACCGTGGAAAAGCGTCAGAAAGAGAACCCTAGTACATACAGATGTGTAGAAAACTTCAAATTATAGTGAACGTCGTTGGGTTACGGCTATTATTTACTAAGCAACGTGTTTCTCTAGGAAAACGATTTTCATAGCGCGAACGGAGTCAAATTGATTCCAATTGATAATTGCGTAGTCGGTCTATCCGCTCAAATTTGACGTTCTCCTGTGAAGAAGAAAAGAGTGTTCGGTGGATGAAATTACGGGTTGACGTTATGTGAGTGACTCCGGGCAGCACTTTCGTGAGAATATACGTTGTTTGAAGACTGAGGGAAAGTCGAGGAAAGCTTACCTTGAGGGACAGTGAGAAGGGTTGGAATATGTTTCGGCGATAACTTATATTCTGGTGGAAAAGTTGCGTCTTTGATACGTATTGGCTATCCTATACTTATGCTTCTGTCGACTTCAGTGCAATCGATAGGGGTTTCCGTCGTTCTCTCGTTCGCTCTTCTCAACATTCTCATCTCATCCGTTTCGTGGTTCATCATCATCAGGATGTACCTTCTATTGGACCCCACGAGTGAGTCTGAAACCTGCAAGATTATTAAAAATATTTATTTAAACATTTATTTAAAACATATATAATGGATTCAAAAGATCTTCTCACCTTATATTCGGAAAATCATTCCGAATATAAGGTGAGAGAGTATGCAAAAGTGAGAAAAAGAAAAAAAGAGATTAGACTCATTTTGGAACGAAAGAAACTGACGGATCGGTTTATTCCACTATACATACAGTGAAAATGAAATAAAGGCGTCAAAAGAAGTCCTTTGGGAAAATTCTGAGCTTCTAGTGACAGTTTTAGAGGGTTCTAACATCTTCGTTCAAACCATCTTCGTTCAAAAAGTGTATTCAAGGCATCGTTGTGCCTATGTACATGAACTTCCGCATAGACTGCTTACCTAGTTTACCTCTACAACTATGCGGTTGGACGTTCATTGTTTCCATTGTTTCCTTTCCCCACCTCAATCACTTGTTCTCTAGTTAACCCGTCGTATGCCCCGCTCCTCATTGTTTCCTACGCAACAATCAAGAAAGGTGCACGTACACGCGTTTCCCTCTCCGTTGTTCCCGTACAACACACATTATGTAACTTTTGTAGCACGAATACCCAGCAGACTGGGTGCTACAACCGTACACACAGTGTGCTGGCATACCAAGATGTGTGTTGGACATTCTGCACATTATGTGTTACCCCTTGCACATATACTGCTACCTCTTTTCTTATTATGCATGCTCCTTATCAAAGTGCGATAGA
>LS878962.1:241719-263613 GCA_900490955.1 Micoletzkya japonica | reverse complement strand
CCCCCGTTCCACTTCCTAATCCACGCCATTCTTCATTCTCCATACCCACTACTTCTCTACTCTCCTCAATCAACCCTCAGGGCCATCCCCCCTTTTTTGAGTAGTCACATCGTTCATTCCATTTCCCTCTTTTTGGCCGTCTGCACGCACAAAATCTACTTCATTTCCGCTACTAGCTTCATATTCATCACAATCTTATGTCTCATCATTCGCACCATTCACCCATCTTTGGCTTGCTTTTTACTAACATCATATACGTACCGGAATACGGTATGTATTAAGACGTTGATATATCACTCCACTATTCTCCGTTCGTCTTTTCTTTCAGCTGTCCTTCTCTCATTTTCCTTTTTTTCCCATTAGAAACATTCGTTCTTCGAAGAGCTAAAGCCTCAGGCGATAGTCCATTCACAGGACCATGCATGTAGTAGGGTGCACTTCGAAATTAATTGTTGCCCTGAGGGCATCTCAAAAGATGAGATTGTTAGAGGGTCCATTGAGATGCCTTCCGAGTCATTCCGATTGTTGTGCTCCTCTCGACAAAGAAAAGGACTCTGCAAACTGCACCATAACGAGTTCATCAAAGTTCAGCGGGCGTTTATCGTCTGCTCCTCTTTAGAGGATGCCAATCGCATACTTTTGATGGTTATGTTTCGCCCATCCGAAGATAATAAGGCATAGGTTCATTATGTATTGATCGTGAAACATAACCGTCAAAAGTATACGATTCGTATCCTCTGCTCTTTTAAAATTCTCTAGTTCTTCTTTTCCCGCTCAGTGATGACCCAGGGTTTTCACTGGTCGAGCTCTATTTAGACAGTGCAAAGTTCTGCAGAAACGTCGTTTTAATGCTTATGTTTCAAGCATTATATAAATCCAACTTATTATGCATTAAGCGTTCCAGCTAACTTGTTATTAGAGGATACGACGGTTATGTTTCACGATCAATTCATAACGAACCTTTGCCTTATAATCTTCATAACCATCAAAAGTACATGATTCGTATCCTCTACTTGTTATCATCGAAAACGCTTTTCATCCTGCGTTAGCTGTTCACATTGTATAGTCCCCCTGATGAGTTCCTCGTTTGTCGCGTACTATCGTAGACGCACAAAAACGTAGTTGTAGCCACTTTCACGAGTAGACCGAACAAGGATATGGCATTTGTCTGGTTCTCGCTTTTTAGTTGCGGAGATCTTCTTACATTTAATCAGGCTGAGTAATGTCAAGTGCCCCGCTTACAGTCTGACTAATTGTGTGCTGCAAAATATTCCACCATTTCCTGTTCCTCCCCCTCCCTCTATTATGCACTAGACCCCCTCCTATCTATATCTTCCATACCCACTATTTAGCAACCTTTCCCCACATACTCCCCCTACTTCTGCAAGTACCCCACTCCCCCCCATCCCCCCTATCTCCCCAACCCCCTCAGTCTTCGTCCCCTGCAGTCCTCTCAACGTTCTCATTACTGTCAGATGTCACTTCGTTTTCTCCTCTCAGCTCTCCTCTTCTTATCCCTCTTTCCCCTCTTCTCGTTTCTCACGTCTTCTTATTTATTCCCTCCGAAGTAACAGTATCATCCCTCGCTCGTCTCCACTTTCGTGTTGCCTTCTCCTCTAGTTTGACCGTGAATTTAAAAGACCTCCATTCGGAACCGTAATCTATTCAAATTCCTGACGGCATCCTAACGGATTCGATTAGTTTCTCTTTTACGCTATGAAAATTAATCTCCATTAACATGACAACGGTACCGAATGGTCCTCCTTTAAACATCTCGGGACTAGAACTCATTCTTCATTTGTCTAGACTCCTCTCTGCTTGACTCACGTTCCCTGCATATTGCTACACGTGACCAGATAGCTAGATTGATTCAATTATTCTGCTCTCTAGCAAGGCTAAACCACGTATAGTATGCAATGTTCTCTGGAAGATGCTTTGCCTTTCCCAAAGACACTGATCATGCACAGCCTTTTCCTTATTGCCGGATCACCACACAATATTTTGCAAAGGGCAGATAAACTATCAAAGATAATCAAAGCACATTTTGAAGGTATTCTGAAAAGGATTGAGATGCTACGTAAATAGCCATAATGTGTAAGCATTGTGGTCAACCTTCACAGTTCTGCATAGCCTGAGCCTTTTCTCAACTAACAAGCCACTCTCAAGTACGCGGCTTTCTTCAGTTCTCTATCGAGTGTCTTCATAATAGGAAGCGGAGAGCAAAAAGGGGGAAGGCTTGTAGTATCAGCTTCGGTATTATAAGGGAGGAGTCTCAACTCCATTCTGTACACACCTCTCCTCATTCATTCACTACATTCTGAGCTCTTTTGTTCTTCTCAATCATGTATGTGCCCCTTGCAATACTAACAATCTACAGGCAATTAGCTGTGTGCTCTCATCATTTTTCTGCCATCGGTTTCTTTGAAATTCACACTGACTTCGAGTGAATCAATCATGCGGCATTTTCAGCCAATAGGTTTGTCCAATAGGAGCTTTCATTTCCTTATATAGTTACGCTTCCGGAGGGAAAAAGTGTGCGAATATCGAGACGACGAGACGAAATAAGCTTTCCGAAGGAACGGTTTGATTAGGCGTACCTATATTGCTAGAACATACGTGGGATCCCCTGTAGACTCCATTGAGACAACTCACTCGCTAGACGTAGATTCCAAGACCAAACCGAGTAGCCTAATATGGATGCTTCAATTGCGCTTAATTCGTTCCACGAAATTCCCGGTTGCAACGTGGATGGGATGAAATAGGCATAGATTGGAACTATTCGAGAGACAAACTTAGCTGTCGTTTATTAATATCTTCTCTACCTTTTTCGCTCATTCACCGAATTGTCGACGTAGTTTTCTTCCTTCTTCGACACTTGAGAGAAGTATTCGCAGAACCAAAAGATAACTTGTACCTTGCACGGATGTATCCATTCCCAGCGTAGTCTATCATTCCTCTCATTCTTCGTCTATTCCTCCCCCGTCTTCAATTAGAAGCTAATCGACCATGGTCGCCTGTATACTCACTCATATCATATCCGATCACGGATCTGTCCCAATCGACATCCGATCTCTCTCGCGTGCTACAGTAATCTAATCACAATACTCTTCGAATTTCTCTCCTTCTGTACTTTCGTATGTACTCGCCCTATGGTATCCCCCCTATTCGTGATTATCTTGTCATTCAATACTCGCCCCTTCGCTATTCCACCCTCCCGTACAATCTTCGTCATTCCATATCTCTACTTTCAGTTTGCAAGAAACGATTGCTGCTACAAGCTCAAGATTATGACTACGGTATGTTTGGGCTTTATTAGATGATACAATAAGTTGACTACAATCTAGTTCGAAAATTGTAGTCACATGTCTTGGATAGACTTGTAAAAGTGGCCACGATTGTCGTATAATAAGCGAAGAAAAGGCGTGTTCTTCTCAAGAAGTGCCTCTGGGGGAAGGGAGTCATTAAAGGGAATAAAATGTGCTGACTATATCCCGTCGCTGTCTGTGATAAACTCCCTTGAGGGACTAGTGGTGGAGAGAGTGAGAGAGTAAAACAAGGGGGGGGGGAGATATTAGGGGAGTGGGGGGTGGGGGGGGAGAGTCTAGGGGAGTAGAATGAAGTGGTGGGATGGTTGTCAGTTTTCGCATGTTATGCCGCGTGTCTCACTAGAAGAAAGCGACACTTCATTCCATTCCCTTCTATCCCCTCCCAATCTCCAGTTTCCGTATGAGAGAACCGGGAAATGCGAACGGCTCCAGCCCTTTCCAGTGATTAATTCTCAGTAGGGCACTTTTTCAAGCACCATTTTGGCGGGAAATATGTCGCTGCGCGATTTAATGTTTCATGGATTGCATATAATCGTAATAGCGATACTGGCAGAAGCTGCAAGATTCGTCAGCAATTCCTCTGCAGTATGCGGTACCATCCGAGATGCCTACAGTCCCCTTATTACCCGCAGACTCGCTTGTCATCCACAAGCAAAGTTCTCGTGTCCTCTTGTCCCCTTTCCCTTTCCGCTCATTATGTTCATAGTTCATATCATTTCCCCTTCTTCTTCGAGACTAGACAGGCACCGGAACCGTGCTTGTTGCCGGGGCAGCCCTTCACTAGAGGATTAAAATCGGTTCCTTTTCATGCTTATGTTTCACACATCATTCATAACCGCGACGCGTCCAGCCACCAAAAACAACGAAACATATCGTCGAAAAGGAACAGATTTTAAACCTCTAGCCTTCACACGGCCGAAATTCGTGTAAAGCCCATTACTTGATGATCCCGTCGCTCTCCCTCTTCTTCTCACACTAGTACCCTTTGCAAGAAATTTCGCGCTGAGATTTCAGTCTGGCTGACAGAGTCTTTCTCTGCCTATCTAGTCTTGCAGCGAACCCTTCTAAGGCATCTCAGTACCTCCGCCGTTCTCAGACTAGTTACCTACTTCGAATATCCCTATCTAGTCCCTTTTCCAGAACACCTCACAGAGATAGTGTATACTTCTGATATTTCAGCCAGAAACGTTCGCATAATTCTTAGCTTCGTGAGAGCTTCGTGAATGTGGAGCATAATTTTCACAGTAAACCATCCGACCAAAACTGTTGCAATGTTCTAGCAGTTATGGTTCATTCGCTCTTCCTCCATCACCCTTTCCAAGTATCCCCTCCCTCTTCCCCCAATCCTCTCCACATCTCCCCCTCACCTGTCTCCCCTTCCCCTTCTCTTACTTGCCTGTTTATTCCCTCTCCCTATGTCCCCTCCACAGTCTTCCCTTCGCTTCCCTTTCCTCTTTAATTCATTTGCCATCTACAGATCATTTCTCTTCCCTTGCGTGGTCATTCCCTCGAAAGGGAGGGGAGAGAGGAGGGGATAGAAGCAGAGAGGGTAAAGGAATAGTGGCTAGATATATCTGTGGGCGGGGGAAGAACACAAAATATTGCCTCGCCCCACCTCTACTATCTGCTCACCTTCCCTTCAACGCTTCCCCTAACCTTACATAGTTCATCGTTTCACGTTCCCTTGACTGTGCCAAGTTCAAGTATACTCCTACAATTTCCAATCGCACCAAACGCGTAAATTGTTCTACTATTCACTTAATTAGCGAACCCTCTTCCCCTCCTACTTCTCTCCCCTACTCCATTCATAATTGTATTACTCCTCCCCCCTCATGTCTCCCCCCCTTCTCCTCACTTTTCAATCTCTAACCTATCCCTCCGATATTCTCACCTGTTCTTATCATACTGCGACATTTCCCATGTGTCCCCTCATAAGGTTGCCACCTCTCCTAAAATTAAGTAAATGCTTTTTACTACTTGCAGAATGTCCTTGCTTACTAAAGTTTAAGGTCTTAGGAAAAGCCTTAAAGGTGGTGAGTGACAAATGGAGTGTCATTCAAAACTCCCACCACGAAGAACCTGTACAGACTCAAAAGATTACGGTAATGAAAGACAAACCAAACATTCGACCAAACGTAATTTTCCGTAAACTATTCTACGGATAGCGTACTGGGTCTAATTAATTGATCGCTCCTTTATTTTTTGAATTCCCTGTACATCAAGCAGCTTTTCAACCACGTTTTCTCGGTAATTCAAGTATGTTTTTGATTTTAGCTATGCTTTTGTCTAGAAACAATCACAAAAAGCAGGCCTGATGAGTGCCACAAAAACTCTGTTTACACTATCTTTAAACCTGTGACTAGTCCCCTAGCTCCCCTAATCACTAAGGGTGCACCCCTATCCCCCCTTCTCTTGTCCTCCCCCTCACCCCTCTCATTCCCCGGTACTTCCCTCTCCTCTCCAAAATAGCTCCATCATCCTACTATGTCATAGTCTCTGCCTTCTTCAGTTCTCTCCTATCTTCTCATTCAATCTCTGTTCCCCTAACACCGTCACACTCTCCAATAGAGTCTCTATCCATCCCCTTTCCTTATTCCCTCGTCAACCAGCAGTTTACAAAAATACGCGGTAGTTTACATTGCGAGGTGCGCACATTGATCATTGGTTTGGACTTTGCCTCGAGGTGCAGCGTGTTATGGATAGGGCTGGGAAGGTCGGGGAAGCTCTCTGGGGGAGAGGACAGCCAAACCTACGCACAGGCTAGGTTGAGGTCTTTGAACTCGTTTACGTGCTCAAATGGTCTATTATTGACGGCGACGTTCCGCTAGCTCCGTTCTCTAACACAAATGAGGCACGGTATTCTGTCCCAATGCAAAACCTTTGGAAAGCGAAAAATCATTCTGTCATTTCCTAATACGGTAGATCGGTGCGCCGCGCACCACGAATACATTGCCATGAAGGGGAGGGGAAGGGCATGGTGATAGATATTGAAGCTAACTTCTATCAACCACCTTTCTTGGACTCTGAAAAGTATAAGATCCTTGTGATTTTCGCTTTCCAAAGGATTAGAACATTGTGGAGGAAGCTGGCGGGAAATCAATCTCAACAATGTCAAACATTCTTTCTATAATTATTTTGAGATGTCTAAGATCTAGTAAATGGAGACCGTCCGCACAGCTCAGTTTCCCCGTTCCTCGCCTTTTCTGTTCTCTCCTTCACCCTACCCAACCTCCCCCACCCACCCTCTTACTCCCCTATCTCTCCCCTACTCCTCCCACCCTCTTACTCCTCTATCTCTCCCCCTACTCCCCCCTCATCCCATCAACATCATTTACTCATTCTCGAATTATTAGCCCAAGTGTAGTGGAGGAGGGGAAGACATGGAGTAGTGGTTGTGTACAAGAAATGAGTGGATGAGCCTACTCTTCCCATCCTCACCCCTATCCTCCCTTATACACTCCACTACCACTCACCCTCCCATGTACACTCAGCGAAATTTCACTAGCCCGCTAGGGAATAATTCCCTAGCACATGATACCACCGCGAAAATTCCCTAAAATCCGAGCCTCCCCCTACGGTTTTTAGGGAATTATTCGCTAGCCGGCTAGAGAATTTTCACGGTGGTAGCGTGTGCTAGTGAAATTTCGCTCAGTGTACCCTACTGTGCCCTCATCCACCCCTACTCCGTTTCCACTCATCATAGTTCTTTTCTCCCCCTCCCCCATCCTCTTATATATTCACCCTCTCCCCTTTCTTGCATTTCCCCCTCCCCCTTATCCCTTGCCCCTCCTTAGCCATACAATAGTCCATCGCTTCTTGCTTCAGTCTAAACATTGTATATCCTTCTTTTCCCCTCGTTCCCTCCCTTCTCCTCTAGCCAATGCATCTCTCAAGTGCGCCAAGGTGTCAAAAGTTCGCGTTCCCCCTGAATTCTCAAACATTCCGGGAATCCGGGTTGAGAGTGCGTCTCTTCCAGGATTATCCACTGAATAATTCCCTTTCGTGTCATCAGCTCTTGCAAAGTCCTTTGGTCTTTATATAGCTCCACCTTGCACTTGGATTTCCTTATTCACTCCTTTCTGTAATTATGATAATGTACGCGAACGTCCGAACAAGTAAGGAGATTTGCGTTTACTTGTTATTTATAGCACCCGTGAAACATATCAATATCAAGAGCCAAACAACAAGACTGGACTCTCCTGAATCCCTACTATTTCCCCATTGCAGATTCGCCAGAGGGATGCTTCCCTCGCCCTCGCCCTCCCTTGATCACCTCCTCTCCACTACCGTATCCCCTCTCTCTCCCGTCACCCTTCTACCGTACCCCTCCTCGACCCCCCTTACGCCATCTCTTCTCACTCACATCATCCACCTCATCCTCGAGTTCATCTCAACAATGCTCAACGGCTACCTCACTGCATTCTTTGTGGCCACTGGTAAGCTTTTTTCCATCTCTTCTAAACATTTTGTTCAAATTCGCACAACATCAAGCCAAAGGTAGGGCAGGTGGGTGTAGTCTCTATTAGACTCTATCGAGGCGGAAGCGAACCGTTTAAATGCTCCGGTTTAATTGGACCCCATAAGGAAGAAGCCTTCTTTGTCTGTTCACAAACCATGAAATTGATCTTTTGTTAGTCCAGTCCACGTCGATATTCGCGCGGTAATTATTCGTAGCCGAACTATGCCCAAGCCGCGTGTAAATAGTTCCTTTGTGGAGTGTGAGCGGGGGTGAAAATAGTCTGGGAACAGAAAGCGTAGACTCAAGACAGTACACAATTCGAGACGCGGTCGAGTGTTCGCGAGTAATTATGGAAGGCAGTAATGACGGGGACGGGCTATTTCTGAGACCTTCCAATTTATGAGAAGAGGCGCTGGGGACGAATCGGGGATTCGTCTGTTCTATGAATTGTTGTGCGTCGTTGTGAGTAGGCAGGCGAAGTGGACCTATCGATAAGTGAGATACGTTCACGAATAGTCTCTCGTTGGTCTCCACGTACGGGATCAGGGCATTGGAACATAACCACGCCTGGTTTCAGGGGTGATCTCGAACCTCTTCTCCATCTACATCTTCGTGCACTGCGAGCGTACGAAGATGTCGGCGATACAGTACTACCTGGTGAGTACAGTACCCTTCCCCCTCGTCGTTAGTCCAATCGGGTCCTTCAACAGGTCACACTTCTCATATGGCAGACCGCATTACTCATTAATGCCTTCCTTCTCTACTGTCTGCCATTGCTGCTTTTCGATGGAGACCAAATGATACAAGTAAGCGTTTGCGAAGATATTTCAATCGATAGTCTCGTAATAAGCTTGCTATAATAGTTAAACATAGCATAATGAATATGCGTGTTCCGTATTATTCATGCGCTCACGTTCTTATTTATAGTTGAGTATTTTCAGTGTCGAGTGCTGTAATTATTCGACTAATGAATATTGAGGGTCACTACCACTACGTGTACCCTTATGTGTACATGTTCGCCAATACAACTCATACGGGATCCGTGTGGGTGGTCCTGACGTTGACTATCGATCGATATTTGGCACTCTGCCAACCCCTCAAGCACAGAGCACTTGGCAAGAGGAGGTAGGAGGAATTTGATATGGATAAGGGATAGATAAGGGGGAATAAAGGAAACAGCGAATGGAGAATAAGTTGTAGGAATAGGAGTATAGGAAGGGGAGGGAATATAGGATTCCCTTTCTAGCCAGAGTCGGTCTATTGACAGAACTGCATAGGAAATGGCTGAGATGTTTGTTGCACGAGAATAAGAGGGAAAAGGAGAGAAGAAGGGGAAAGGGGAACGGTGGGAGGCGAATATTTTAGGAGAAATATCATAGATATTTAAAATAAAATAAAGAAAAAGATTTTAATTTATTAATTAAGTCGAGTTCGTCGGTTGATGATTGTGGTGTCACTCATGGCAACCATCTTCGCTTTTCCCCGATTCTTCGAGGTTCGTCAATTCCGCGATCTTTTATTCGTACGGTCTTCAATCCGTTGTCGAGGAACAGTAGAGATTCATCTTATAAGCAGAGCGTTCCTGTCGCGTTTTTGGATTGTTATGTCAAGCCCACTCCAAGATAACGAGCCATAGGTTGATTAGTAGCTGACCGGGTAACATAGCCATCAAAAGACCGTAAAGGAGTACTCTACTTACGTACGTGTAAGTCGCAGTCGCCCTATGGATTCCCTCGATTCCTATAATTACTGTATTCCCTTCCCAGGTGCATGTTGTCGTCATCACCGACCACGATACGAACACGACTTTCCTTCAGACGACTCGGACGCATTTATTCCAAGTGAGCATATTATGACTGCTTCTGGGAAGGGAGACGGAGAAGGGGGAAGGGGATGATGGAGGGCAGGATACGAGGGGGATGAAGGGGGGAGGGGGGGATAGGGTAGGAGGAAGCAAGTACACGGCATACACTCATTATACATGCGCGTGTCTGCATTCCAGGTCTCGTCCCTCATTTATGTAATGAGAGTGCAATGAATCCATCTGTTTGAGTGGGAAAGTCTTTTGAAAGAATAGATGGGTCTTGAGACACAAAAGGTTGATATCTACGTCACTTTAGAGCGACCTTGAGAGATATCGAGAACAGACAAGCATTGCATAACACACTACGCAAGTGGAGGTTCCTTAAATAAGCCTGGACTTTTCGCCCACGTCTAAAGTAGCGCCCACAGTCCCTTTCCTCCCTGACAGTTACTATCCCCCTCCCACCATGGCTGCCCTCTGTGTGTTGTCTCCCCCTTCGTCACATCCAAATACTCTTATCCCCCTCTCCCTCGTCCCTTCTACTTCTCTCCCTCCCTCCCCTCACTATTCCCTTCTAAGACTTTCTTCACCTGCTTTCATTCCGAGACAACGAGTAGTCTCGTACTCTCTTCATCTAATTACACACATACAGGTACAGTGAGAATAGCGGGGGGAAGATGTGGAGAGGATGGGTGAGGATACTTAGTAGAGTTCGTTAGAAGTGATTCAAGATGCCCTCAGGCCATTGAGAAGTGCAAAACACGCTAAGGAAACTAGATACGCTACTCAATTCTACCTGTCTTGCCAATATCCGCAAACGAAAGATGACTGAGATTCGCAATATTTCCAGGGGGGGGACTTTTGGTTGTAGAATATGTTCCGTCAGTTGTCCTCATTCCTATCGACGACAAGAGTGGTGTGAGGAGAGTGGAGAGGAATCGATGGAGTCCCCCAATCCCCCCCTTCAGAACCGTGTGTACTGGTCAGTCTACCACGTGGTACTGGCGACTCTCTTCGTCACCCTCTGTCCCTGTCTTCTCCTCTCCGCTCTCACTCTCCGTATCTCCTTTGCCCTTCGATCGGCCATCGCTAAGCGAAAGAGTCTCTGCCAGCCCGCACTCGACGTCGACTCCCGCAATCGGAAACCCAACTTTACACGGTATTCACAGATTGCGGTAACGACCGATTTGATGAAATGGATGTTTCCCAGACGAGCTGTACAAAATATATAGAATAGGTTCAAACGGTCCCTAATGCCACGGAAGTGCCTCTTACAGGAAGGAACACAAGTCGAACATCATGCTCGTTCTGGTCATCGCCAAGTTCCTCATCTCCGACCTTCTACCGACGATTGTAGATGTCGCGGAACATGTAAGTTCTGTATATTCTAGACTTCAATATATCTGAGAAGCTTCCGCATAATATAGTTATATCATCTGTATCAAAGCCCCCATCCTTTGGACTTTCTAAATCTATTGCTATTGCTTTTCTAATCTATTGCTAGTCCAGAGAATGTTGTAAAACTGGAAACTGGAACAGGACAGTCCTACCGTTACCATCTTCTACTCTTATCCCACCGTAACCCTCTTTCTCTCTTATTCTTCCATAACCTCGTTCCCTTTAGCTGGTGGGTCAAGAGCACTTCATGGACTCGAAATGGGCATCCCTCACAGTCGACCTCTCCAATTTTCTGCTGGTTCTCAATTGTTCCTCCAACTTCTGGGTCTTCCTCTGCTGGGGAAAGAGGTGGGAGGCTTCTGCGCTACCGTAATCTAGGAGCTATGGAAGTGTGGGAAGTATCTATACTCTCAGTGAAGGCAGCTAAATACTCAACGTACGAGATAAGCCCATAATCCATTTGTGCCTCAGATTCCGTCAATCGTGTCGCCGACTTCTCCTTTCCCATTCATTCGGTCGCTCACTCTACAAGGTCTTCCACGGCTCAGAGCCGGTAAGTAGTTCTTCTGCTTTCCGACTTTCCGCATTTAGCTACGTCTAAAAGAAGGATCTCTTGAATAGGCCTCGTAGTCTACCGTAGTCCAATCGTTAGTTGCAGGACCTGGTGAGCATGTGTGCCCCTTCGTCCATTACAACTGCTTACAATACGACGACGAAGAATGGGGAAAAGGCGAGGAGGACGATGCAAGCGACTAGCTCATTCAATGGGTTAGTTCGGAAGGAAGAGGAGGGGGAGGGGGGGGAGGTGGAAAAGGGAGAAGGAGAGTTATTACGAGAAAGTACTGTTTAGTGCTAGTCAAGGAAGGCCAAATTGGCGGGGATTGAAAAGGGAGGAAGAAGAAGGAAAAGGGAAGGAATCGCTTATAGGACTTCACGGATAGTCAGCCACAACAACAATGGAACGTCCACTACGGGTTCACTGGGCAAGAGAACGAATGGTGAGGGACTCTTTATTTTAATTTTCATCAAATTTATTTTATTTATTTTCCACAGTGTTATTGTCCTAGTCGAAAGCCGAGTGAGATAATATATATCTTATGTTGGCGAGCTAAACTTGTGGCCACTCCAGTGCTCATAACACCTCTTCAGACATCGACCGTGCCAATCTGCTCATTCAACTCGAAAGGCAATGCCTCCTTGTGACTCACGATTCGCCCTCAGACGGATCCATCCAACGGAGCATCCCCTTCACTAACATTCCTTGACTTAGCAATATTCCCCAGAAATCCACCCGTTTCCGAGCACATCGCACAACCCAGAAATAATATAATATGCACGAGGAGAGTATCGTATCATTCTTATCGCCAGTTTCTCAAACTACTCAACATGTCATATACAAAATGCTAACTTAGTCTACAGATTAACTTAGTGAGATTGTTTAGTACCGGTTCCACCATATGTACCAATTGTGTCTACGTGTGCCATCTCTTCGGGTTCGTCCTTAGTCGGTCTCAATACCCCCTCGTTCTCTCTCTGTTTCCATACTGGTACCTCGTCTGCTTCCATAAACTTTTTATGACAATCAAGCGGAACAAGTCAACAAGGAGAGACTGAATATCAAAGATTCTACGAAGGGTCCAACCAAAAGAACACCACTCACTTTGATTGGCTGGTTTTCCCTCCAATTTCCGGCTTTGAAATTGGTCACCTGCACATCAAAGACCAAAACCAAGCTAATGCTAATGACGATGTTTTCCCTTGAGGGACGGGCGAACCTTTCTGCTTTCTCGAGAGAAGAGTACACAAATCCTCAAATAATAAATTATTCGTCTCGTGGTGGACTTCGGTGTACCGACTCTGTGGACTTGGGTTGGGAATGGGCACGCAAATGAATTGCGGGATACGATGCCGCAGGCAAATTGGAAGTGTTTACAGGGTAGGGAAGGACTTTCGATTGAGGGACAGAAATATGAGTTCAACAACTGAACTACACCGCTATAAGAGGAAAGTTTTTGGGGTAATAAGGCTTTTTGTTTCAGTCAGAACACCTTTATACACGTGAATGAACAGAGATGTTTTGCAAAATAAGCATAATCAATAGGCGTCTAACCGGTTGCTGCAGCAACTTTAGATGGAAATAACTGTGAAGGAAGATGATCCCTGGGGAAACAAAAAAAAGCTGAACGTTGGATGGGAAACGATAACGAGGTACTTTCTCGAGGAAAAATATAGTGGACATATGCAGAATTTCTACGTAATTTTTAGATAGTCCAAAAGAGTAAATTAAAAATATGAACGAGTCATAGTGGAGTGGAGGAGAATTCGATCATTCGTTTCTCTTCCCTCTCATGGGACGGTCGGCTGTTCTACGGTCAAGGAAAATGGGAAACGATAACGAGGTACTTTCTCGAGGAAAAATATATAGCCGGATTTATTACTGACGATAAAGTTCCGTTTGTAAACTTTCTACTTCGTCTGAAATATTGCTATTCTTCGCTCTTTTGCCAAAAATAGGAATAATACAACTGACGGAACATTTTCCTCAACCATAGGCAACGGGATATTCTGAAAATGCATTATTTTCAGACGAATTCAGAAGAGGCGACGCGAACGGAGAGTGATACAAGTCAACTGTACATTATTATCGTAAAATCCAAACCTCTTTCGTATTTTCAGCGTGGCGGTCATCCCATCTCTGACGATAACTGAAGAAGTTGGCAAGTTTTATCCTTTTTGGTTCTTTTTTTAAATTAAAATTTCTTTATGCAGAAGTTATTCATGAAACGATCTCGGGTTTAACGGATAATTCTTCTCTCTCTATCGATTCTAATATACTACCGAATGAGAAGGTTGGAATATTGTAGTATCCTGTAAATTTTTTTTGTTAACGCATTAGGAAAATTTGCAATTTTCGAATCATCGCTAACAAAACTTAAAATACGTATCAGAAGATTGATAGACAAAAATAATAGAATACGGTATCGTAAACTCGCTTAATGCTTTGAGCACTTCCACGCTTGGTTTGACGGACTGAGGAGATCGGATGAAAAGTGGGTGAAGACTGTTCGAGCCTTCATTAGCACGCAACCAACTCATAGAAGGCGCGCGAAGGTATCACCAATTCCTAGTTGATTTTTTGATCTTCCAATATTTAGTATTCTTAGAAGATATCAGGAATCCCTAGCCGATCTTTGATCTTTCAATATTCACTATTCTCAGAAGCCATTGCTCGTTCGTCGTATGCGCTGTTCATACAGCAGGAAGAGTTGGGTCAAGTGCGCAAGGGAGTATCACATTCGAACCTTTGTACCGTGGACTATTACTGAGGAGGAAGCGGAAAGCGACACCAGCATCTCCAAGGGTACGGTAGATTTCCGTTCGGGACCGGGAAACTTTGATATTGTAAGATTCGTACGAAACGGACTGGTCGTCGCTGTCGGGTACTTCGTCGGAGTTTCACTCTCAAGAGATTGTCGTGCGAATGGCGTAGAGTCCTTTCTCTCCACAAGCGAACAGAATAAATATTTTATCTAATTTCGAGACGACGACTTTAGTGCACATAGACAAGGTACTATTCAACATCCACCTGTTGGGGGTAGAGTGCGACTATCGAATGAGATAATGAATGCAATCAGACATGGAGAGGATGTAAATGTATTCGATCGTCGCACTTTAGTTGGGGCTACGGTCTATGTTAACCGATCCAGGCGAAAACAATACATCAAAATCAATTGAAGCATGTCCTAGAAATTTGTCAACTTGTTTGTTTTACAAGATAGACTTCATTCCATACCAGTACGTTCATCGTGAGCGGTTGTTTCGCAAAATGGTACGTTGAATCTTTCCTTATGTTCATACTCGGGGCAGATATGTAGAGTGAAAGATGTGAATATTCAATGTTTTATCGGCACTTATATACACTATTTAAAGATAGATAGACAAAGATCTGAATATTATTGGAGGAAAATGAACGTTGAGAGAGCTGCGCAATTCTTTCCGCTAATCACCGTAAAACTTCAGCCGGAGCCGGCTTTTAGCCTAAGCTGGCATTTTGCCAAGAGAGTTTCACTGTATTTAGCGGAGTGCGCTGCAAAGATTTCCCAACGTTCGTTTTCCTCCAATAATAAGTAAGTCCGTAAGCTAGCTGATCCCGGAATATGCGATTACAAGCAGTGTATCTATACTACCTATCATACTACCTAGGAGTGAAAATATTCCCACTGTTGTCATCTCTCCTATTTTCGACGAGAGAGTGAAGTGGCGTGAAAGAGCGCAGACGAAGTAGAAATGAGTTTACTGGTGAAACTCTTCGCTCAATAATATGCCACTATGCTAATCAACAATTTCGTCAACTATCCGTATGCGATTTGATGCGTTCGTTTTTCTTCATAATCACCAGCTATAAAACAACTAACGTACTGTACATACAAATTATATTTATAAAAAAACACCTTCCTAGTATCTATTTATCTCAGAGAGCTGTTTTCATGACTAAAGAGAGGCGCACTCAGCCTGAGTAATGACCGTGTCATCGGGTGCAATGGTCCATTGTCCATCCGCATTGCAGGTTAGCGTCTGTTGGGCCACCTAAACAAAATATTTTTTTATTCCCATCACATCTAGTAATTCTAATAATCTTCTAATAACTTACCATATCCACGGCTCCGTCATCTCCATCTGAAGTAACCCCACGCGCTCCACCGTTCCACTGAAGAAAAACCTCAGTTTCGTTCTCATAGTAGATATTTATTGTCTGCGAGTTTTCCGATACTTTTATATATGGTAAATAACCAGTGCAACCATCCAGCCACCCACGCGCTGTGTTATAATCTTTCCTGATCTTTTCTTACCTCCCTTCCCTGCTTGATCACTTAGTGGTCATACAAAAACACGCCAGACGACTGTGCCACAGCATTAGCTTAAACAAGTGCATCCCTGCCCTGTCGACAAGTTCTTCACACAGAGAAAAAAGTATAGATAGCTATACTTTGAAAGTGTACTTTCTGGCGCCATGGAAATTAAAGTATACCTGGTTATACTTTGAAAGTATAACGCCGCGGACGGCGGCCTGGCCGCTCGCAGCTATACCGTGAAAACCGAAAATTCTGGGACAAATGCCGTATAATACGGTATTATACCGTATTTTGCCGTATTTTTGCCACTGCACTGCGGCAATCATCAAACGACATATGAAACGTTGTTTGCCTGTTCTTTGGCCCTTTTGGAGTCATCCTAGCTTGAAAAGTTTGAAATTGATAGCTCGTGCTTCGCTATGGAATGGCTGAAAGCGGTGGTAGCTGCGAAACTCTCTAAATCAGGCCTGGAAAAAAGCTCATTTCTAGCATATTTTGACCTATTTTGCTGCGTAAATCGGTTCATTTGAGTATCCCGAGGCCGATAAACATTTTATACACTTTTTGCAGAAATTTGAAATTTTTAATATTTCGACTGGTCCTGGAGGTGATCATTACCCCGCACATGCCATCTGACTCCGAAATCCAGAAATAAAACTTTTTCAATGCTTACCTATGTAGTTTGAGCTGCTCTTTCCGAATATGCAAGAACTTTTTAGATTGGATTTATTCTAAAGCTGATAATGCAAAAAATACGGTAAAATACGGTATTTGTCCCACAATTTTCGGTTTTGACGGTACTTTAAAGTATAACTCTCGGAATAAGGTTGCTGTAGCGAGTCGATTGAGCAATTTTCGCATACAAACCATTGTAGGTAGTCTAAAGCCAAAAGAGGCCTATTTGGCCTTCGCACGCAACCCGTATGAGGCGGGTTGCATTAGCTTGTACAGTATAGTTGATGTTGGAAGCTTTTTTTGTATATTTGGAATGCTTCTGAAGCGATCTCGAGGAGGGTATTCCGAGGTGCGGCCTAGGCCAGCCGGGTTTGACAGGAGGCAGCCCGAATGGGATACCACGGGGGATTATACTTAAAAGTATAACTTTTCCTATACTTTCAAAGTAACTCGCCCTCCATTACGGCAGCCGCGTTATACTTTCAAAAGTATAGCTAGCTATACTTTCAAAGTATAAAATGGGTTATACTTTCAAAGTATTATACTTTTTTCTCTGTGTGTATAATTCCTTTCAAATTGCAAGTTAGCGAGTGGTTGCTGAACTCTCTACTCTCACTGATCCGCTGTTCCCTTGCCTTTCTATGAGTGCGGGCGAACCAGCTCTTTGCCATGCAATGAGTGCAAAGAACACCAGTTTGGAACTCTAACGAAGCAGAAGATCAAGCAGCCTCTCGCTCAAAGCAATAACACTGTAGTTCTCTCCTCACCTCAATATTCGCCATATTTCCGTCGCACATGAAAGTTCTGGTGGAGCAGCCAGCTGCGTTGGTTGCAATGACATCGGATGCCATGGCATGCGCCCCCGCCCCCGATGTAGTCACCGTGATCTCGTCTTTCGTACATGATGTGCAGGGGGAGGTAGTGGCTACAACCATAGGATTAATCACCTAAAGGCCATTATTCATTCATTCATTATTTATCATGTCGCAAATTCATGTGAAGATCAAGGGCATGGGTTCATTCTTCGTTAGTCAGATTCCACCATTTGCTTCCGAATATTCTCTTCACAATAGTAATTATGATAATTATAAAACATTATCCATTGCGGATATCCTTTCGAAAACCCTATGCCGAGTGTTGAATAGAGGATGGTAAGTTCAAAATGAAGGGTAGGAGTGGAGTATTCATTTCTCCAGCAGGTACCTTCTTCAAACCTTTAAAGGAGCTTTGAACGACCTCTAATTGCGAGTTTCATAGCCTCTATTACTGACTCAATCCCGTTCAACCTTTCATTCATTCACTTTGTCCTTGAGCGCAGTTCATGTCCATTATGACATAGCGCTCTTACCATCTTGAGATCGGACGATATAGGCACAGTGTGGAATGTTCAATAGGGGTGGGAATGAATGAAGTATGGACTAAGCGAATCATCTTTAGAAATGGACTCTCTTTTTATTGGCAGTGCCCTCTTAGCCAGTCGTAGGGAAAGCTCTCTGAGGAGGTTGAAGAAACGGCTAGACTGTAAAGAAATTTCGAACAAGAATCGTATAGCTTTAAGCTATAGCTTTGCGCTGACAAGGAGAGAAATTTCACCACTCTTTCACCACCTAAAAGCATTGTGAAATATTCTCCATAGAATTTTAACAGCGGGCTGGTGAACTGCAGGCTTCTGGTTAATTATGCTCCAGCCCTGAAGTGAAATTTTTGGTGAGCCACAAGGTGCTTTTTTAGGAATGTGTGTTGCTCAGTGTAGGCTATGAATTCTTCATTCATTTTTTAAAATTAATTTATTCCTTATTTTTTTCTTTTTTATATTCTCCGGTATTGCCCAACATAATGTGAACACTGAAATCAACATAATGCGAACACCAATATTTACATTATGTTACGATTAATGTTTACATTATGTATTTGGCGCACCGAGATATGTTAACATTATGTTGAGAGGTAGGATGGTAAAAGGCGGGTATAGCGCACAGCCACAGCTCTTGGCCTATTTCCTGCATGAGGAGCGGAAAGCCGTTCAATATTGGTCACCCTTTACATAGACTATATCGGGCGGTGGATTTTTCGTATCTTGTGTGCTGTACATCTTCGAACTTGTAGTTCATCTACGCGCCTTGTGGTACATATAAAAGAGCGGCCTAGATAAACCGAGTTTACGGCGGGCACTGGGTATAATGTATACATTTTGTCGAAATCGGTATTATGTTCACATTATGTAAGGCTGATTTGAGAGAGTTGGGCTGAGCTATTATAAAGCGACGTGTCGCAGCATTTCGCCCGGTGAAGAATGTGTCTAAAAGCGAATTGACTAAATACTGTTTTTGAATTTTCTCAAGAGTTGCTGAATCAACCTGCACCAAATTTTCAGATCGTTTAGAATTCATAGTGGCGAACTAAATTTTTTAAATTTATAATTTCGGTTCACTTATTCGATTACAGGATCGCTTTGTACGCTTAGAATGCTGTGGTGTGACATAATCCAGATTCTATATTCCATCTATCACCAATCTTACGAAAATGTTTTTATTAAAGGGCCCCTCCAGGCAATATCTACCATATGCAGTTTTTGACATCATTGGATAGCTCTCAGTGTCCTGAATCTCATGACATCTCCTTTTTGCTTGAAATTTCTCCGTTTTTGAGAAAAGGCTGTGAAAAGATTTCTCTCGCTGTCTGCGTCTCTTCATTCCTCTCTTGTCTCTCGCAATCAATCAACCGCTCTTAATTGGTTATCTCTTGGAATGAATGAGATGGTTGGAGGGACCCTTTAAGGGAAGATCCCTTACTCTCTCCATGTCTTTCACAAACCCTACTCCTCCTGCATGAGATAAATAGCAAGAAAAATCGTGCACATCGTAAGACATACGACAAATAAAAAATAAAAAACAATAATTATAATAAGATGAGAACTTACGACTAGTCGGCATGCATGCTTTAGTGCGTAGAAATACCACTGACGATGCAATAAAGAGGCTCAACTGCATATCTGCAAAATGAGATAAATAGCAAGAAAAAGAAAAAAAAACTAGCACAAAATGGCTCGTGTAATTCTATGCACTGCCAACTTCTAAGCTTCCTTCATCACTTGGTGTAAAATGGTGCCTGTGCTTGGTCTTGGTTGCCGATAAGCTAACCCTAAAGAACAACTATCTATTGGGTACAGTTATTTATTAGCTGTGATATAAACAGTAGGAATAAGAGCGCAAACAGTGCCGGATGAGTCCCTTCTCCTGTCTCTAAAACTCCCCCCACCCCTTCCCATACCCTCAGTCCCTCCCCCTTTTCGCTCCACTGCCCCTCCATTCCTCTCATCACTGATCTCTCCATCGCCCAGTCTATCTCTTCTTCATCTCCATAGTCTCTGCAAGTGCCGCTTGATCTTTCCGGCTCCTTGCCACTTTGTTAAACTAATTTGGGAACACGAAGAGCGTAGGTGCTTTTCTAAGATCCTTGGGAGGGCAACACATTGATTCTTTCGAAAGATCAGCCAGCACTTTTCGTAATGCACTGGATAGACCCAATCAAACCGAACGTATACTCAGCGAAAATTGACTAGCATGCTATGGAACAATTCCCTTGCACACGCTACCACTGCGAATATTCCCTAAAATTGAGTCGCCCTATCTGTTTTTAGGGAATGCCTGTTATGACTATATTAAAAAGTGATAGCGTGTGCTAGTGAAATTTCGCTCAGTGTACGGCATTGCAAGATAGAAATATTTTAGAACAAATTGAATCCAATAGGGGACTGTAGTTTCTCTGCGTTGCTTCTTAAACTAATGGAGATCTCATACTCTGGCGAAGGAGAAGCTGATAGACATTGAACATGGCTCTCGAGAGATGACAAGAGTGGCTCGTTTAATATCCGTCAAAGATCAGCACTCTCGCTCTTCAAACTACACTTTTTTTCGTCATGGTCTCCTGTTCACCTTTCCTGTTCCTGTGCCCCTTCACAATGTACTCATCGAGAGTGGTCTTGTTCTACGTGTTGAGTGGAAATGCCGAGGGATCGGATCATTCTCTGATCTCTTGAGAGCTAAAGACCGCCAGGCGATCTATTGGCTCCATTCAAAGCTGATCTTCCTTCTACAGTCCTTCAAAGTCTCCGTTTGTTTTAGTCGCAAAGAAGAAAGGTTGATTTACCAGAATGTGATCGTACATGTAACAAGCGACAAAACGAAGGCAATATAAATACAAATAAATCGATGATTTCAGTCTGAGTCCGTGTCGTATGAGGGATGATCGTCTCGTGGTTTTCTGTCCTCCGTTCTGAGTCTCCTGCCACAGAGAAAGTACAAGACGCACATTCCAATTAGTCCGATTATCTCTATCACAGTCACGACGGATGCTCCCAACCAAAGACCAGCATTCCCTCCAATATCCGATATGAGCGAGATGAACTGAGTAAGATATTTTCTTGAACCTATTTGTTAATTTAAAGAAAATGTCGTACGGGATACGTAGACGATTCCTGGAAGCGTTGGACTGACAGAGTTCCGAAGTATACTTGAACGATGAGCCCGTTGGTTTGGTACCTGGGAATAGGGATCATCGGACTTGGGCTATGGCGGAGAGGAGTAGGGTCATAGAAGCATAACTACTGAACAAAAAATATGCCCATTAGTGGAAACATTAGCTTCATTTTTTTGCAAAGCGTAATTTTCTGCAAACTGTACTTGTCATAAATCTAAGCCACTCACCACGCTATGCACGATGCGATGTTGATAAAGTTTTTGTTCGCATATTCACAGCTTCCAACCTATAAGTAGAGTAACATTAAGCCTTAATAATTTATTAAAATTTAAATTTAAAAATTAAAAAAAAACTCAAAAAATCCACAGAGTTATAAAGGGAGCAGGGTTTCATGTGATGTCAAAGAACCGGTATATATATACCGCTCTAGTTTCTGCTGCACAGCCGGATGAAAACAATAGGAGAGGTCCGAATATTGTCTTGAACGGAAGACAAATTTTGCTGGATTAAGCCAAACATGCAAAAATAAGCATGTTTGGCTTATTTTTTAACTAAATTTGAAATTTGACAAATTTTCAAGCCAAAAGTCCATTCCAAGTGACCGATAGGGTCATCCGGCTGTGCCCTGTATTCTTGTAAGGTTATTCCCGAGCTCTACTACTACTATCTCGCGGTCCTTGCACATACTGTACGCCGCGTTTTTTAAAGGTAACATAAAGTGTCACAGATTATCATACTGACGTGTTGGTCTGGATGAGAAACTTCCATAAAACAAATATGACCTTTTAATTTTACTTGCTTTTCTCGGAATCCCGGAAAGAAGGGTTTGAGATCATCTATTTGACCCATTCATGCGCACGGTAGATGGGAATCGGGTCGCTATTGACCCGGGGAGAGGAG
>LS878962.1:168607-222968 GCA_900490955.1 Micoletzkya japonica | reverse complement strand
AATCCGGGGACGTCAACGATGTACTCTTCTCCCTTGTAGTTGACGAGCTTCGCACAGTTCTTCTCCACTTTGTCCCATGGTATCGACGAAGCGGTCGTTGTGGCAGTTGGGGCCTTTGTAGTGACAGCGGGCGCCGGTGCTGGTGTCGTCTTAGATGCTCCTCAACTCACCACGTTTCATTTCGAATACGAGCGAATCTCATCACTTTCATGTTCTGTGCATACTTTTCATAGTACCAGTTCTGCTCTTTTTCACCTCTCAGTTCCTGTCAGTCCAACTCACCGTCTTCCTTCTTATTCTCCCCACAGTTACACTCGATGGAGGAGAGACCAAGGGGCGTTCCACTTTTCTCTTCTATCTCGTATACTGCAGCTCCGTCCGCTGACTTGTGTGAGTACAGCACGTTCTGCAATGGACTATGGCTAGAGCTGCTACCCGATCTTCTGCTCTATTAGCAGTCTATAAAGCGGACCTGTTTGGGCGCAGCAAGTCCATAAGAGTTGAGCACGGCAGAACAACCTTGACGGATGTGGACGAACTGCGTCTGAACAACCTTCATCTTTACCCTATACTTTGGTTGGATAAAGTTACTTGACCTATTCTTTCACCACTTTATTGAATTATCTTAATGATATACGTTTAACGAGCTTTCACACGCAGCCACTCGCACCTTGTCGTTCCACGGCTCGTACAATGAGGTGTTGTCCAACGAAGTCTTCGTGTCTATAACGATGAGCGCCATTCGTTCTTCAACGAAGCTGACAAGCATCGCACAGAATTCATCGCTGACGAATGGACTCACTTCGTCTGGAACCAGCACAGATCTCGCAATATGCTCATAGAGAATAACAGTGCGCCATTCATAATTCGGATCGATGAAATTAGTTGGCACTTACTTCTCGTCTTTCCTGCATTGACTCCAGTCAGAATGGCCAAGCCAAGGGCGAGAGAGAACACACCCATCGAACTGAAAGGAAAACGTCCGATTGTCACTCTTATATAGTTTTCGGACGCATCACCTCAAACTCTCTGAGATTGACACTTTGACAGGAAACTATGAGGTTCATTTCGAGCTGTGAATATACAACTTCTCATGAATGTATATTGTTTAGAGTGCAACTAACAGAAATTTTAATGCGATCCTGAACTGAAGAGAAGCATGCAAAGAAAGGGAGATGTAGAGAATGCAAAAAGCGCTAGTCTCTCCTCATTGAGATATTTTATACTATCGCCTACTTGTTGTGATACAATCGATCTCCTATGGTTGAGAAAAACGTTCCGTCCGTCATCTCATTCCTACTTTTGACGATAGAGCGAAGCGGTATGAAGAGAGTCCGGCAAAGTAGGCATTAGTTTACTGACGGAACTTTTTCGTCAATAATACGTCTTCTATTCTTTGTATGTGTGTTTCTAAATGTACATAGCTACTACTATTGCTCGTATCAGGTTGGGCTTTATTTCAAGAAAACTTTATCATAATCGCATTCCCGTATTTTTCTTATACCACATAGCATGAATATCAGAAAGATCGATAGGTAGTGACAAGGCATTGGCAATCAGGTATAACCAACAAACAGAACACGTCTAGTTTCTATAACATTATAGTGTAGGATTTGCAAATTTTAAAACACAATGTGCGAAGCGTTCGATATCGTTGTTTTTTCTGAGATTCTCCTTCCATGATATCTTTTTATCCGCAGTGTTGTTCTGAAACAGCTAATATTCGGTTTAGTTTTACGTTGCTTGAAGACTTACGCAAGATCTCGCTGAATAGTGGAAGAGATGGCGATCAAAGCATAAACACCACCGAAGGCAACACCGTCCAGTACGAAGTTGAGTGCGTGACTAGCGGAAGGGTAGTTAGTGGGATCGAGGATTATATAGAACAAATAGTACACATAGATCTGCAATCATACATTTAGATTCCGTTAATTTGTCCTACTTTGCATAATAAGGTACAATTTTTGGGTATAGGCAGGGTTTCTATAATACTTAAATATTACCCTGTTCAAACTAGCGGAATGTCTTGTACCTCAATTATCATGGTCGCAAAGGCGAAAACCGATTGAGCGGTGCCCACGATGATCAATCGTCCTTGTTTCTGTCGAATACGCGATGGCGCTGTGACTCGAAGAAGCAGAAGGGACGAAATGTTGAAGGCGGTTATGAGGAGGCCGAAGAGGGCAGACGACACCACTCCGACAATCGTAGACGAGTACTGTAAGGCGGTGAATGGTGGAGAAGTTGAATAACACGAGGAGACTTTGAGTATCTGGTTATACTGTCGCAGTATCTAGCTGTTGCAATTCCATGGCACCCGTAAATGACATCAACAGATCGCGAGATGTCTGTATCACACGTGCTTACCCAAGGAAAGAACCGCCTGTAGTCTATAGCATAATAGCCGGTTTCTCCCGTCATAAAGGATGGAGACATGAGTATAGGAATACTGATGAAGAAGGAGACAGCGTATGCCGTGATGATAAGAGGCACCTTGTACCTTTCCCAAATCTAAAGGTCGTATACAGAAACTAATGAATTAGTAAGAAATAAAGAGTGAAACACAAAATAAAACAATTTCTTGAACAAATACTTACATACCTCAGGGAAAAACGTCGGCTTCCATATAATAGTGAAACGATGGACCACCTGAACATAGGTTGCATAGAACAGCCCACAGGCCCAACTTACTTGCAAAACGATGAAAAGAAGCTGAAATACGATAGTGAACGGTACTTGAAGGAAGATAGGCATGAGTAAGAAGGAAGGTTGATTGATGTAGGGCAGAACAACGGAACACAACTCCGAATTGAGAACGGCTATGTTGCCGGCGGAAAGGATGAGATACGGGCAGGCCTGCGATTCATTGCATATTTATAGCAAGAAAATATTTTTAAATAAAGGCATACAATATGAGTATGAAGCATTTTTGCAAAAAAGTTTATATCTTTAATATTACATTGAAGTTATTAGTTATTAGCTATTATTACTAGGAACCATTTTATGCCTAGTGTTATATGGATATTGCATGAATTTTTCGCATAAGGTTTCTTATGATAATAACCACTTGAGAATCGCTTCCGCGTCCCTTAAATACTCACCATGCACAAGGCAGCGGCGAAAGATTGGTAGAAAAAAGCTTCGTATTCGGAACTCTTTCGAGAGAAGATGATGTAGATGAGGATGATTGAAATGGCGATTGTAGGGAGGCCATAGGCCAGTCGGATAACATTCATGTAGAAGGCAACCGTACGGTTACTCGACTCGACGCACATTGTCGCTTCCGTCAACTCTGAAAGCGTCTATCTCAATGATAGATGCCTTCAGAGTAATGTTGGCTAACGAAGACAATCTTCCTGATATCAAATTGTGATATGCGTATTAATTAATTTTTTCAAACAAGCAAACTCTAAGTAATCGTCTATGCTATTACACAAACCTTCCATAGCCGCAATATAAGCGTACAGCCGGAAAGGTAAGTGGCAGAGCGTTTTACTCAGCTACTTTTCAAATGGGATTAGCTCGGATGACAACACATTCAAACACAGCGCCCTCTCGAGTCGGCACGATCTTTTGGATAGCATTAGTCGGACGGTCGTACGCTCACTCACCCATTCCCATGACTGCGCCGTTATCGTATCCCGAATCTCGAATCTCTGTAGCGATAAGGGATAAGTACATGTATCTACTATCATAAGAACACCGTTGCTATGTTGTTCAGTCGGTTGCCGCGAAATTACCGAAATCAGAGAAACCTTCTACACTGTTTGGCGCTTGGTGAATGTAGGCAGAACAAATTTAAATTTATAGTTTCAAATGCTCAGTTACACACATTGCACAAGCAAAATAAGATCCACAGCACTATCAACCCATGACGAAGTCTATTTTATGAGTGTAAAAGCAAGGTTTTGAGCTTTGCTACAATTTTGCATGGCGCGATATAATGACAGAAGAAAACTTCACGAGGAGATACATAGGACGAGAAATTAAGAAGCATATAAGTCTTGGACCACCGGAAGATGCGCTTTGACACATCGCATTGAAACGCTTATATTCTATAGATTGCAAGGCTTCATGGATATACTTATATATGGAATAGCAGAATAAAGGAAAATTAAGATGCACCTTGAATCAACCCTAATTGCTTTGGTTCGATTATGCCAGTGTCAGTTTTTAAAGAAGCGAATGATTTAGTGCTACGGTAAGGTTTAAGCTTAACTGTCACAGAAACAAGAGCTAGAAGTGAGTGGTGAGTTAGATAGATAGATAGGTAGATAGATAGATAGATAGATAGATAGATAGATAGATAGATAGATAGATAGATAGATAGATAGATAGATAGATAGATAGATAGATAGATATGTAGATACACGAAATGGCTCAGATGCGGAAGTAGGAGAGAAGGCGTCAAACATAGCACGTCCACCGAAACCGTTTGGGTTAGATAAGCAATACCTTACGCTAAGTATCTTAGCGGTAATTGAGAGTTTAGCTGCACATACGGATAACTCACAAAGTCGCCACCATAGTTCCTTCCTTTCTTTCATTCAGTCGATGCTTTTTCGGCTCGTATACGAAAGGAATTAGCGATACGATCGTAAGTGGTGTAGAGGAACGAGCAAACCGACAAACGACTAATGGCAGTGCGGGTGAATGCGGAAATATCCAACATCTTCGTGAGAAGAACTTTTTTAATGGAAATATATGATGTTCCTGTAGGAATTGCAGAAACTGGCAATAGTGCAAAACAGACCGTACGAATTAGTGCAGGGTAGCATTGAATTGTGAAGAGGTCCTCCGCTTTTGTCTAGGCACTGGCTTTATGGTATGCGCTTGCTGAAACCGCTTGCACGGGTTGGACTTCTACCGGGAAACGGCTCTACTTTCGTGAAGTACGAAGGTGGGAAAGTTATTTAGAGTATTGCAAACATGCACGGAATTGGGGATTGCTTGATAACTTCGTCGCAAATCAACTTTGTGGGAGGCAACATGATGAGTAAAGGGATTGGTCGTGTTCTCACAAATGGGTTAGTTAGTCCCAGGAGATGCTGTGTCTTGTTGATCTACTGAATTCAGCTAACTAGATGTCATGTTTGTAAGATGTTCAATGCTTCCTGGTTAATGCAAAAGCTAATTATCACTTTTCACAAGTCCCTTTCCACATGGTACATAGGTATTATCAGATTCATTGTTGTTTGACAAACCAGCTATAATTGGTTCCGTTTTCTCTCTAACAGGTAGAGTCGCAATTCTCAGAGAAGAATATAAAGTAATTTATTAAATAAATAATATTTATTTTTCTAAATCCAACAAATTAGACAGTAAGAGAAAGACGTAGATAATACTTCCATGATTATGTAAATTATCAGAATGAAATTCTGGATGAGATTCCAGAGGGACGACCCTTCAATGTAAATTGAATATATACATATCTTGTCAAAGCTTATAATTATAGTTCATTATGTCTTTTCAAACACATGCGATGTTGCAGATGTGAATCTGACCTTAGAAATAAGCATAGCAAAGAATAGTTTTCAAACGGCTGGAACATTGTAAAGCTACTGAATTCCGTTTACTTTATACTTTTATACTATAAAATAATAATTTCTGAGAAGGAAAAGATCTTGACAAAACTACAACGAAAGTAATCCTTATATTATAGCAATGCACTATTATAAATTATGGTTTGCATGAAGTAATGTAGCATGTATCAAACATATGACGAACACTTATTTTTCGATGGACTCGTAGTCTTAAAATATATTATTAAATGCAAATATCGGGCTGAGCGAGGGTGAGAAATTTCTGCTTTATCCATAGCTTATCATCCTTAAAAAATGAACAATATGTGTGAGCACAATTCTTGGGAGAAGAATACGTTGAATACTTGATTTAAGTCTATATGGGGGCATCAATCATATCGTGGACATGATCGTTTTTTCGGCCATTTTAACTTTATTTGCGTAGCATCTCGAGAAGCACGTCGCCGATCTGAAAACATAGTTTCATGGTTTACGAAAACGGGCAACTGTTTTCAATAGTCTGTAAAGAAAGTAAGGGCATAGATACGGAAATACATCTAACATGAAATCTAGGCGAATATTGACAGAAGTTGCGAGAAGCGCGTAAACCCCGCCAAAAGAAACTCCGTCCAGTAGAAAATTGAGTGCGTGACTGGCGGGAGCATAGTTAGAAAGATCCGAGAGAACGTACGCTAAGTAGTGTATGTAGATCTGAAACAAGTGATTTCATGAGTTTATCTCACAGATACGTTATGTACCTCCAAGAGAAGCGCAGCGAATGCAAAGACCGACTGAGTGGTTCCCACTATGATCAAGCGACTTTCGACGTCCCTTATCCTTGATTTGGTTGTGATTCGCAGAGCAATGATGGCCATGGTATTCAGTATGGTGATAAGTGTTCCAAACACTGCTGCTGAGATGAGACCGAGCAGTGTTGTCGAGAACTGAAACGGCTTCTTATTAGCTTCTCTAAACATGCAAAATGAAGCGCAAGGGCTTCAGCTCATAGTTATCTACTCCCCTAATAACATTTCCTTTATCTGATATGATGTCATAGAATGAAGAAACCGCACCCATGGCACGTAATGATCATAGCTGACGGAGTAGTAATCGTAAGCAGCAGTCATATAGGCGGAGGAGGGGAAGATTGGAGAGTTCACAGCAACAGTTAGAAGCAAAGCTGATATAATAACAGCACTTTTGAACCGTTCCCAAATCTGAATGTTTCAATACCACAAGATAATGTTCTAATCTACCAATTTTTGACATATATGTAGGTTCTGTGGTTATGAAATCTGACCTTTGGAAAGAACGCTGGTTTAAAAAGAATTGTAAATCTGTGAAGAACCTAAAATAAAGGTTTTTGAAAACTTATGAGATAGCTGAAGCCTTTTTTTAGTAATTCGTGAAACTTTCTTTCAAAGCTGGCGCAACACTTTCATGTGAAAAGGGGAAATTACCTGTAGCATAATGAAAAGAAGCTGCACAAATATAGTGAAGGGAACACAGATCATAAGAGGGATCATCCAACGACTGGGAGTCATTGCATACGGACGAATTGTGGGACAGAGCTCGGAATTGAAAATGGCTATATGTCCAGCAGATAAAGCAATGTATGGGCATGCCTATAATAGCTTCGTTCCGACTTTAGTTTTACGTTAAATTGATATACATCTAACAATATATCAGTAATTTTAAATAATTGTAAATCAGTATCTATGCATACCAGACAGAGAGCGCATGCGAAAGATTGGTAAAAAAATCCACTGTATTCTGGGCGCCTTCTTGTGAAAATAATGATTGTGAGTATGATAGATATGACAATTGATGGAATGCCATAGATAATGCGAATGACATTCAAGTAGAGGGCAATAGAACGACCCGATGACTCGATACAAGAAGTAGCACTTGTTACATCTACAAATGCTTTTGTCATAGAAACATGTTAAAAACATACTGCTTTGAGGAATGGAATTTTCAAGATGAATTAAGAAAACATAAATAAAAAGAAATACTTACTGATTAGAAATACCATGAAGAATACTATAATCTGAATTAGATCAACAGAAAGAGCACATGCAGGATATGAAGAGGCATTTTGATCTTGCAAACCTTCCTGATGAGAGAAGATGGCAAATCTCAAGTGGATTTTCTCGATACGGCGAAGCGTGATACATACAAAAGTGGGCAGCCAATTTCGCCCAATATGTGTTAAAAGAGGAGAAATTTGTTTTCGAAAATATCAGAATGATAGAATGAATAAACAATATGTTTTCCGATGAATCTGCTTGTGAAGAAGTTGATTCATAGATACAACGAGATACAATATAAAAATAAATCATGCCACAGTTACCCTGACTGCAGCGCACGAACAGATGTTTATGCACTTTTCGGTCTTTGAGTAAAATCATTCTCTTCTTCAAATCCTGACATTCGTAGCTAATCAATCTTGTGGTACTACAGGTGCAACGCGTGGAAAAATGAGTTGCTCACACAAGCAGACTGCTGCTTCAAGTGACTTTTGAGCCTTGGAATCTCTAATACAAAACCAGTCTTGTAGATACACATCTTCTTCATCATAAGATCAACATATTGAACAAAAAACAATGTTTTCCGAGAACAAGTTCAACGCACAACAACGAAGAACCCTAGCTAAATAGTGGTCGATGGAAGAGTCTTTTCTCCGATATCAATCACTTGCAGACCAAATTTCGATGGGAACATCATCGATCTGCAGGATATTTGCATCTTATAATCGATATCGAAGGCCGATTGAGATATGTAGAACTCTATTCAGCCTACATGAATTCTCGGCGTATACTGAATGACGTGAAGAGAAGTGCGTAAACCCCTCCAAAGGCCACTCCGTCAAGAATGAAATTGAGTGCGTGACCAGCGGGAGGAAACAGAGACAAATCGTTGAGAACGTACGCGATTCTGTGGATGTAGAACTGCGGAAAGGTCATATCAGTACTGCTAATCATGTTCTTCTGCCAATAATAGTATCCACATAAATTTGAATACCTCTAGAACGAGGGTGGCAAAGGCAAAGATTGATTGTGTGGTTCCCACTACGATCAGGCGACTTTCCACGTCTCTTATTCGAGATTGAGCAACAATTCGAAGGGCTACGATAGTCATCGCATTGAGAACCAGTATGAGCGAGCCGAATACAGCAGAAGTAATCAGACCGAACATAGTCGTTGAGAACTGCAGTGCATTCCATTACCTGATTGTCCTCAATTTCTGTTTCAACCTATTCTATTGGCGTAATAGCAACAAGTCAAAACGGTAGGTATTATTGACGAAAAAGTTACATCAGTAAACTCATTCATACTTTGCCTGCACTCTCTTCACACCGCTTCGCTCACTCGCCCGAAGTAGGAATGAGGCGACTGATGGAACATTTTCGTCAATAATACCCAAGGGAAGAAGTGATTGTGGTTGACAGTGTAATATCCTGTATCGGCAGTCATAAAGGCCGAAGAGGGAAGCATCGGGGAAGTGACTAGGATAGTTAGGGCAAAGGCCGATACGATTGTGATGGTCTTGCACCTTTCCCAGATCTTAAAAAATATCTAAGGATTAGAATTAATTCACTCATTCGTGCCTGTATATAATCTATAAAAAAATAACCAACTCTTGGAAAGAGAGCTGGTTTACAAACGACTGTAAGTCTGTGGAGGATCTGAAATAATGGGGTCATAGTCTTGAAATAAACTTTGCTCTGCTGTAGCCTGAACTAGCCACATATGTCAAAACTGTGTTTAGTAGCTCAAAATCAATCTGCAAATCACCTGCAACATGATGAAGAGAAGTTGCAGAAATATCGTAAATGGTATATCCAACATAACAGGAGTCAACCATCGAGTTGGAGAATAAAGATATGGAAGGATTATGGGGCACAGTTCGGAATTAAAGATAACTAGGTGTCCCGCAGATACCACGATGTATGGACAAGCCTGACAAATATTTTCTACAGCATCTTTAGTTACCTTGACGAGTTTTCTCCATCGCAAACTTGGGATCAAAATAAGTTACGCTAACCATGCATAGGGCGCAAGCAAATGATTGGTAGAAGAATCCACCAAATTCGGGGCATTTTCGAGAAAAGATAATGATTATAATGGCAAAAGAGATAATGATAGAAGGAAGGCCGTAAGCTAGGCGAATAAGTGTCATGTAAAAAGCTGTAGCTCGCACTGAATCGTTATCACACAAGGTGGCGTTTGTTATATCTGACAGTGAAAATCTTTATTGCAAATGAAAATAGCACTTACTATATTCATACGGAAAATTCATGATCCCCGAATACTCAGAATATGCAGAATATTACGGTTCACCTGTAAATAAGGTTGAAAACATACTATATGATAAGAGTGGACAAGATAAAGCATGTCAAGAGCATACGAACATTAGTACATATAATTTTAAAAATAAGGTAAATGTGACTTACAATGAGCAACAAGAGGAAAACCTACCAAATTATACACAGTTGACACTACTCTAAACCTTTGTGTTTTGGGAAGTTGGTCAAAGAGATTTGAGTGTGTTAGAGGCAGGTGCATTAAGATTTGGAGTATACTCATTCTGCGTGAAAACGTATATTCTAAGTACAGGCATGTTTGAATTGGTAGAGAACCCATTCTTTCAGTTATAACATGCGAAGGAACAAAAAATAATATCTCAAAGCTGTTTTGACATGACATCCTGTTCAGAATATTTATCATGGTGATTTATCATGATTTTATTATGATTCAGATTTCAAATGCATTTCGCAAGATCTAATTTACTCTTATATAATCAATACGTTTTACTCTTATATATTGCTCTTATAAATATAATATGATCAATATTATAGTGGAAGGCATATTCGGGGTTCTTGCGAACGAAGCTGGCATATATAAATAGTCTATGCCGCATAGATTAGAATTACTTACATAGAGGATGATTGTGGGAGTGAGATAGACCAATCGGATGATACTTATGGCTGCACTCAGTGTAATTTCACTAACTCGCTAGGGAATAATTCCCTCTCTAGGGAATAATTTTCTAGCATACGCTACACCGTGAAAATTCCCTAAAAATTGAGCCTCCCCTACGGTTTTTATGGAATTATTCCCTAGCCGGCTAGTGAATTTTCGCGGTGGTAGCGTGCGCTAGTGAAATTTCGCTCTGTGCGCAATTCGCGTATGGGATGGCAAGCATTCAGAAGCCCGCGATAGCTCTGAGTCAGAGAGTTGGGCTTTATTTCATTATTGTTTCTGAGTCTTACCCATATTTCCAACGGGAGTTTTATACACTGATACCAAACGTATCTGAAAGCATATGCTCGAATGTATATTACAGAGAAAGCATGGTTTCCTTTAAGCGCATAGAACGCTAACCCACAGCCGGGCTAAGAACCACTTTGACATCGTGCTAAAATCACGCAATGGGATATAATATTATACTTCGTTGTGAAGCTTGTGATAGGAAACAAAGTGGAACCTAATCCTTACTTCCTGCCGCATCTCCTATTACTGATTCATTAACATGATTCCAACCACTTTTGAAATAATCGTCTAGTTTCAAGATGTGGTCGGATGGGTTTGGTCTATTGTGGTCGTCCGGCAGCGTAACACGTGGGACGGAAAAGGGAAAGTGGAATACTGTGAAATGTAGACAAGACGGAACCTTTGCGGAATACAACACGACATGGCAGGTGAACTGAGCACTCCTCCACTAACCTCAGTAAACGTCTTTCTGGTCGTAGATTATACTATGCTATCTATTCTCACTTAGTCGTGCATCATTTGTTGACAACTTCATCTCAAGTGCTTCTGACAAAGAGGATAGTAAATTTCAAAGAAAATGGATAATTCATGTCTTACGATTTGTCAGACGGTCAATGATTGCAAGCAAGTCCAGATGTTTCCAGAACTCGGAAGAGTAACATTATAGTGCTTTAGTTCCTTCTGGAGGCTATTCAAATGTAAGGTTTATCGTCTCGCCGCAACAACGTAAGTGAATGGCGCTCGGTGGTTATATGAGAATGAAAAAAGTTTACAGGTGTCGGGTATCGAAATTATTAGCCTATTATAGATATACGTGTAAACTGGTTTGCACTCACGCAATCATTGTGTCCTTCTTCTTTGCGGTAGTGGAGACAAACGAAGTCACCGAGACTCCCTCTCTAATCTCGTATCGAACACACGTTACCCCCCTTAACCTGAAAGCGAAAAGTACGCATCAAATCTCCGAGGCATTTACATATAAATATGTGCTAAAATTTTATATCTACCAAAAACAGTATCTTAGTTTTACATACATGACGTCTCTTCGAACGTTTGCAGAGATGATCAGAAGAGCGAAAAGTCCTCCAAACGAGACTCCGTCGAGAGATGCCCCATAAGAGCGAGACCGGCTGGAGCACAGTTTGTGATGGCAGCTATTATGCAAGAGAGGTAGTGTATTCATCATAGCTGCAAAGGCGACAACAAGGGCCGAGTACGGACAAACCTACACTTTGATTTTCTTTCATTTTCGAGCAAGAAAATATTAGAAATAAATTGATTGAAAATATATTACCGCTATAGTAGAGAAAAATGGAAGATATAATCGTTCCGGTCGTAGCGCCAATTCCGGTACCTTTAAAACTGATCTTATCAAATTCTAATTTTTACCATGCGAAGCTCTAGGCAATACTGATCTCAAAGAGCTATCTATGCTCCGGATATCTTATCTTGGGTCGGAATGGTATCGTTTCAAAGCGTGAAAAAATCTGTGTGAATTCAATTCAGCTTTGATTTTATTCCTTGACAAAATCAATAAATACTTAGTCATGGCAAACAATAACTACTCTGCAGGGAACACAATCGAATTGCACAAACTGGCTCAGAGGTCACAGAAACTAGATCCAGGTAAACTATCCTACTACAGTATACGATAACGCCGTAATGATAACCGAATAAATTAGCAGATGTTTGCTCATATATTGCGAAAACAGCATACCACTCGATTAATACCGTAATGTACCGTAACCCACTCTCACCCTACCGTACCCTCTTGCACTCCAACCACTCATCACTTTCTATTTGTTTCTTCCTCCTAGTATTCTCCCCTTCTTTCCTTTTCTCCTCCTTTCCATTCTCTTCTCCTTCTACCATATCCACTACCGCACTCCCGTCAGTCTCCCCTACCGTATCCTCAATCTTCACATCCACAGTAGCCTCTTTCTTCACTACCGTACCATCCTCCTCTTCTCTCTCCTTCTTCACTACCGTATCTCCCTTCATGTGTACAGTATCCTCTTCTTCCCTCCCCTCCTCCTTTACTTCCCTGTTCTCTTCATTCTTCTCCTCATTTTCGTCGTTCATCTCTTCGCTTTCCTTCTTATCACATTGCCCATTTCGACTCTTCGGTAGTTCCTTCGCTATCCGAATTGCTCCTCAACATAGAATGTTTAGCACAAGTACAAGAGATTCTCTTGAAAAACGACTCTCTTCCGATGGAGGTGTTTACGATTCGCTTGCTAGGTTAGTTTGCTCACTGCTACAAAGAGATATTCTAGGACTAGCACTATGCCAATGGCAATTGGCAGAGAGTTCAATCACTGCTAATCCGCGTTTCGGCACCAAAAGCCATGAAACGTATCGACTAAAAGGTTTTAAAAAAACTCAATTGCAGATCTGTAAGCTATAAAGTGCCGATACCTCTGGCAATGAGTTGTTCATCGGTGGGAAAATCGACGTCCCAGTAGTTGGGAGGGGTCCGCGCACGCGGCACGCCCACGTAGCGATGACGGCTAACCTGCACGTCAACAAGTCTATTCAAATTCATGTACCGTATACCTTGGGCACATAGTTAATTAAAAGAGTTTTCGTACTATACCGGCATGAGTAGGAAAGTTCAACGTTTCTAAAAAAACGGCTCCCTCGTAATCCCCTTTTTTCCCTTGCACGATGAATAAATGTGTCTCGACCACGGCTGATTTCCAATTCATGCGAGTTCACAAGCGAGTACACGAGGTGGACAGAAAGGAATTGGGGGAGATTGGAAAGGTTAAGAGGGGGGAGGGAAGAAGGAAGAGAGAGGAACAAGGGGGAAGGGGGAGGTATTGAGAGGGAAATGGGACAGCCCGACTCGCAGAGTGTAGCCAGCCTTGACGGCATTTGTTTATTTATGGACTCGCTCTAATCCCCGAATGCTCTTATGACAAGACCGAATCAAAGCCCAGAGATTGGAACTCAAGTTAGGAATAGTGCCTACTATTCTAATCTGCTATACAACTTTTATTAGTAAGGACATTGTGATTGAACGACTTGTCAAAGCTGCCCCCTATTAATCACTAACTAATGGAAACTGCCTACCTGATCGACCCTCTTCCTCCTCTCCTCTTCACTCAGCCCCAGGGCATCGAAGTACTTCTCACAGCATGGACACTCGTCTCCATGCATCAGCGCCCGCTTGTCCCGGCCACGTATAACATCGCCCTCCCTGAACATCATTGACTACATTTGAATTCCATTTTTGGCGGGAAAGCCACTACAGTATCCTCCCGGACTAAAAGCCGGCGGCCGGTCCCCGCACAATTCCCGGTCTCGGATTCCGGCCCATCAAAAAGCGGAAGAGCCCGGCATCAAGGGCAGACGGGGTCATAAAATGCAAACAAGGGAGGTCTCACGGGGGTAAAACAGGAGGACTTCGGATAGGGTCGTAACTCCCCCCCTCCCCCTACTACCCTATCTGCCCCCTAGCAGTACCACCCTCATCGCACCCCTATTCTCATCCATCTCCCCCCACCCTAAACTACCCCATTCCCTAATTTCCCCCTCTAAATCGCTAGAATGGCCTTTACCCGGCTTCCAACAGCCAAAAGATAAATTAGGAAAGGATGAGGAAAAAACCAAGCTGCTAACAAATGGTAGTAGGAATTTGGACCAGACTCGTAAAGCTATCAGGAACTAATCTTTTGAACTCTTTGAACTCTCGACGCAGGAAGACAAGAGTATATTGCTGAATACAGAGTAAACTAATATTAATTACTTAAAAGTAACTAAACAAATATAAAATCAATAAATAAGTAAGTAAAAGTGCCAACTTGAGCTTGGCCCTCTCGGCCTCTCTCGGGTCGACTACCGTATGCCGATGGTCAGTCAGAAACTCAGTCCCGAAGGCGGACAACAACTCCTTCTCGCGAGCTTCGCTCTCATCCTTTTGCTTCTGAATTCAGCACTCAAATTCAAATAATATTATTTCATGCATACAAAAAATAAATAAAGAAAAAACACGATAAAAGCGGAACCTGTCGGAACTCTTCCAGTCGTCGTTGCTCCTCGAGCTTCTTTTGGAGCAGAACCTTTTCCGATTCGAGAAAGCGATCGAGAGTCGACTTCCTCGACGAGGAAAATATGCTTTTCTTCACGCCGTTAGAGAGTCCCTGAGGAAGCACTTCTTGCCAAGGATGCAAGCCACATACTTTTGCCTTTTTCCAACCACTTTTCGTGTTACATCGTTGCTCTTGTTAAAGATCTTCCCCGAAAGTCAATAAACGCCCCCAAAGTTAGGCGTGAAATATGAGACCTTAGTGAAGGGCGGACGGAGTGAGGCGTTCGGTGGAGAGACCAATGGGCCTGGAGAAGAACTGGGGATTAGGTTGGAGGGAGAGGAAAGCGGAGATAGAACCACTCAATACTCCCAACTTGCTTCGTTGAAAACATCCTTTTTCCTATTCTTACTCTGTTTTCATCACAAACTAGGCATTTTATTGAAATCCGAGAAAATATGTCCAAATCAGAAATAACGAACCTTTGGCCGGTTTTTCAGGAGTGTCCCCGACGAAGATGACGTCATCGTCCATCCGTGAACTATGAAGAAGGACGACAGCGTCGAGGTGGGCCCTCCAATCACTCGCTATCACGTTCGAACACGTTCCCGCCGTTATCTCATTTCGCCTCGTTACGGTAGACCGGTCCTCTATCGTGAACTGAACTACCGTAATATGCACACTTTTCGAGAAATCGTGAACTGAAATTACGGTAACTACCGTAACGCAACGAATAATTTTGTCTACTCGTGTTGTTTTACTATCAGTGCGTGGAGTATGCAAGGATGTTTGCTTAAACTTCGCTCGCAACAACCGCTTGGTTTTCGGTCTTTGTGTAGGGTGTGCATCGTCGTTTTCGTTCCCCTTTCATTTCTGGTCCGTCGAACGCGAAACAGCGTTAGGGGGCTAATCACAACTCGGGAACCTCTCGTCGTGCAGAGAGACGATGTCATACTGCCTCCAATTGATTCCCTCTTCTGACTGAGGTGTCTTCGAACGCTTCTTTGAGGGGTTTGTCTCGTGTTATGCCAACTACTCACTCTCTTCGTGTTACGCGTTTCTGGTAAAGCGAGGCGCTTCACGGGTATACGTTGTAAAGAAATAATATAAAAGATTTTCGTTGGTAAGACATTCTTAGAACTAAATAAGAGCGTTCCCCTACCGTATTCCCAATCTCGGAGTTCTGCGTTCTTTCCGCATCTCACAACACATTACTCGTCTCCGCGGCTCTCCCCATCCGATTTAGCATACAAATGAATCGGTAACCAAAGCGCATCACAAATTCCGCTGGTATCCTCAGCGCTCCTCAGAGATTACTCTCGTACGCACGAAAAGCTCTTATTTCGACGTCTTTTCCTTGTTTTCGTTATACTTTTCGTGGAAAGACTCACATCGACAGTACTAATACCATTAGGGACTCACTCTAGCTTCTTCTCAGTTGTCTTACTTCGCACAGAGGAATCTCAGACTTGTCTGCGGCCTGTTATTCAAATAGGTAGACTTCTCCGAACTGTTCATCTCTAGCAAACCTCACGACACTACTTCAAGCACTCTAGTGTTCTATCAATCTCATTAATCTCTGTCTCAGCTATTCTCCAGTCAAGTGCTACTAACTACAGTCTAGTTTCTGTGTCAGTAATGCTCTCAATATAGCACCTTCCTATAGCACCCCTTACCCCCTCAACTCCCCCGGTGTTCCCCCGTGCCAACCCCTCACCTTGCCATCAGTATGCATTCATCGTCCTCGCACTCCCTCGACCCTCCTCCCCCCAACTACGTCGTCTGTCGTCTCACCGACGACAACGGTGTCATAGTCGCGACCTCGACCGCCAGTCTCGATACGGATACGGTAGGTCGACCCTTCATTCTCCTCCTTTGCTATCTCCATTAGAGTAAATGAAGGCAATCCCGTGGTAGACAATGGCGGTTCAGATTACTCTCTGAACTCTCGCAAGTTGCTTTCCTCCAATTAGTCCACGTCCCTTGCCGCCTATCCCCTTCGCAATTCCTGCACCCTTCATTCATCTCTCGGGCTCCGGCCAATTGGTCTTTTGTCTCTTTTTCTCGCTTGTTCCTGACCCAATCCACGTCCGGGTTGCCTATCGGCTTCTATCTATCCGTCAGGAATACGATCTACTTTCACCATTTGATCAAAGTCCGTATGACCATAAAATACCAGAGTGACACACACACACAAGAGTCCCGCATGCTCTTCTAACTAGTTCCTTTTTGTGTTGTGCCGGTGAGCCCTACTCCCTTCACTAACTCCCCTCCACTACCCTATCATCGTTCTTTCCACGCTACCTAAGCCTCCGCTGTCATCCTCATAACAACCACGGTCTTAGCCTGCGTGGTGCGTGCACCACACAACACGGTCGTCTGTCATCTCCCATCTGTCGTCCTCCCTCGCACACCACGATGTTTCCGGAAGCAGTGTAGTCATCCGTCTCCTGTTTGGTGTGAATCCCTCGAGAGCTAAGTCCTCCCCTCCGCCTCGTTCTCCATTTCCCTCCCTCTTAACCCTCTCAATCGTCTCTTCCCTTCTCTTCTCCCATCCCCAAACTTCTCGAAACCCCCTCGAAAAGCCCGCTGACAGCTACACGATTTATCCCCTTATGCCCCTCTTCTTCATTGGCTGGAGACGAAGGATCCCTCGTCCGGCGAGGGACCGCCCATCATTTCCAACACTCCGCACCCCGCTACTTGCTGACGGACCACCCTCCGTCCAGATGGATGGCCAGATGGACGCCCAGATGGATACCCGGATGGATTCGTACCGCCGCCCTCCCCACTACGCGCCGTCAGCGTTGATGACTCCAGATGACGACCCGACGCTGCCGAATGTGTCAAGTTTGCACGAGGTAGAGGAGGGATTGGGGGAGGGAGAAGAGGAGGTGAAGACGAAGGACGGAATGGATGAAGAAGAAGAGGTAAGCTGACTAGCATTTCTGAGAATTCTACTATTCACATTGAAATTCTCAAACGGAATGTTTGAATACGGTAGTCCTAACCGCTTCCCCTTATGATTTCCGGGCTCTTTTCAGCTTCTTTCACGCTCTTCCTCGTTGCCTTGTTATATCTCGCAACTCTGTCTCCATCCATCAAGACACTTTTCCACTTAGCCTGGTCTCCTATACTCCATCTACCCCCCCCCCCGATACTCCCCTGGGGGTAGTTGAGCTTCGGCCAAAAAGTGATTGGAAAACGCGCGTGGTCGAGGTCCTATGACTTTATGGCTAGACGCGCTTTGGCTTCGAAGAGAAGAAGATTGTGGATTAGGCCAATAAATTTAGTGATGGGAACTGATAATTACAAGAGCCTTGACAAATATCATCTATCTATCTACACTATGAATATGCACTTTAGATTACAGTCGAAAATGTGTGTGCCTTTTGAGGAACATGTTCTCAAAAGCTTTCAAATTACAACCAGCTTTGTTTGAGGTAAAGTTGCATGTTCAATGCGACGCTTATACACTCTCCATCTTGATAGGCACAATCTCAGGAGAAATCTTAGAACGACCAGAAACTAGGCAACGGGGAAGTGTTTGAGTAGAGAGATCGGAACACGGGAAATGGGGGCATATGCATGGACAGAGAAGGGCACATGCCATCTCGAATTACTCTCCAGGAGGAACACACAATGTCCCACAAGAAGAGCATCGTACACGATGCAGGCACACTCATCATGCAGGTAGCGGGTCCCGCACGGATTGTTTCGGAGTACGGTAGTCGTGCACTTGTAACGGGTTTTTGGTGCTTATGCTTCACCAGATTTGGTAATAAAAATCAGACGTGTTGTGGAAAGTGAAGCATGCCAGTCAAAAAGAAACGATTGGAGCTCTCTAATTGTTGCCTGTGTGAACCTTATCTATGTTGTGAATTCTCTTCTGTCCTTCTCCCGCCCAAAGCTACCGTAATCCAGGATTAATCAAGTTGTTTAGACTGCAAAGGACATCAGTCGGACAGTGGGCTTATCAGAGGATAGCGAACTGAAGAAGGCATGCAAGGAATTCTGCGAGAGAACGACACTTCATGGGATTCCCATGGTGGGTGAATACGTTTCACTGCTTCTATTTATATCCAACTCATCGTTCAACGTAATTCATAGAGGTTTAAAATCTGTTCCTTTTGATGTTTACGTTTCACACATGATTCATAACCGTGACGCGTCTGGCCATCGAAAACAATGAAGCATATCGTCAAAAAGTAACCGATTTTAAACCTAGTAATTCATCGGGCTCCCACATTTGCTATGAACTAATTATTACTAGACGTTTGAACAGGACTAAATAGATATTTAGTCCTGTTCAAACGTTTCGTAATAATAGGTAGTCACTGTTTTCACCTACTCGAATATTGACCGTTCCTACCGGAAGTATCGAGTCAATTTCGCTTGACCAGCCCAGCTTCAACCCTTTTTGTACGCCATTCCTCCCCTCAAAATGCTTATTTCGAGTGCTGTCAGCAAGCGAAGAAAGTTCATGTGACCATGAAATGAGGGCCCCTGAGGGGCATTATATTAGAACGAGGAAGCACCAGGATATTCTCGTTGTTGCGGCCTAACAAAACACATTGGGTTTCACGCGATTTATTAATGCACAATCGTGTTTTGGCCTTATTGCCATAACAGGCTTGCAAGTTATTGTTCAAGAACTGTCTAAACCTTATTCATTTCTGAGTGTTTCCTGTTAGATCCGGACTCAATTCGTAACCCGTAGACCCACTTCTCAGAGCAACCAAGCGTGTAAACGTTCGCAATTCCAAGTTCTGCGACGTGCCGAGACTAAGAGTTGATCTTCTCAAACCTCTAGGACGGGCAATAAATAGCCAACTCTATTAGCTGGCCACTCAGTGGCTAATACAATGAACTGTCTCTAGTCTCTAGCCGCATCCGGAAGGACATCCGTCAATTAGCGCGCATCCCGACTATCTAATTGCAGGTTCTGGGCACGACCAGTTGGTGTGTTCGGGTGTTCTGGGTGGCCTTCTGGCTCACTTCCGTCATCCTCTGTGTCATCCAGTGCGGCTCCGTCTACCAGAAATACCAACGGAGAGAGAAGATTGTCTCGGTAGAGGTGGGAGATACAGTACACCCGCAACTACCGTAACCCGATCTCAGCTCGAATTCGAATCCGCGCCGTTTCCCGCGGTTACCGTATGCAATCTGAATCCGTTCAAGAAGCATCTGGCACGAACGGTTCACGAGATTAGAGAAACGGTTGGTGGTTCAACATACCTGGTGAACTTATGTTTCAACGTCTGTATAACACAACAATAGAGAAATAGAAAATTATAGCAATATTTCTCGATAAAAGAGCATGAAATTAACAGTTGGATGCGTTCCATCAAGCAGTGACGTACTCCCTCGATGCTAATATGGAAGAGTCGTCCAGACGTCGTCGCGGGCTAGAGACCGGATTCGTCGACAATGGTGAGATCAAAGATCAAAGACCAAAGATCAAACCTCCCTAGTTCAGGCGGGTTTCGCTATGTGCAATACGAGCCGGTGGTTTCGGATTGTGAGTGTACAAAGGGAATGGAAAGCGACTGCAAGCAATTGGAATCCGTTCCCGAGTCTTTTGACAAGGTATTGTATTTGTGTAGCCTTTCTTTTGAATAATAAATGCTTCTTTCACAAGTTCTTATCCTTGCCTAGAGTGAAATCTCGCTAACTTTATCGTAGACTTCAAAAGATGAGTAATTGATTCAGTCCTGCATCTGCAACTTCGATCGTAGTGACCAGAGTGCGTGGCCGTGTTATGCTTACAAGTAAGTTCAGCTCGCACTTTCCTCGATCTACAAGCATTTTGAAATATTGTATCTAATATTGTAAAACTGTTTTATCTAATATCGTAAATTATTCTATCTAACTTAGCAGAACTATTTAATAGACTGTTTGCGATACCCTCTCGATTGGCTATGGAACACATGCAAATAGACTAGAATGCCGTTGCCTTTTGAACTTGTCGACAGCTAAAGAACATTGCTTGATTTATACTGGAAGCGAAAAGAATGTCGGTTCCCTCCCAAGGGAACGCTATCGGGAATATTCGTGAAATATGACATCGTTATCTCCTGTTCCCCCTTTCCCTTCTGCACGCGGTTCATTCAGTCTGAAGAATTGTTGGGCTAACCGGAAGTTGTGAGAGGGATTTCCGGCCGTTTACTAGGAATATGAGAATGCACCTTAGAGTACAACGAGTATTCTTAGGAACACTTGCTTTTTTGAATAAGGAAACGGAGCTATAAATAAGCAGAAGTGGTACAGTGGTACAAATACACTTCAAATACGAAGTGGCTATAAATAAGCAGAAGCAGAAGTCTATCTTCAGTACCTGGCGTTTCTCTGAGTGTCCTGCATGCAATGACATCGGATTCTGTAATTTGCCCAATACAACTCTCGCGGAAGGCGACACTCTCAGGCCGTGTCTCTGTAATCTGGTAAGCTACATTTTCAGTTTTCTTCACATAAGATCTTCCATGCCTTTTGCGTTTGTACATCGTACCACGAGTTTCTGGCTATATTCGCTTTTTACGTCATTCAGTAGATCTAATCATGCTGATCGGGTATTCCGAGCTTTATGCGATTTCATTCACTCTCCGCGGAGTACTGAGGGCGCATAGAGCAATGCGCTTTTCACAAAATTAGATATACTAGCTGACTGTTATGAGATACACCTCTGATTTATTGCCAGATCGATTTTTCACGTTGTTCTGATCATTTTAACAAAAAGAACTGTGGGAAAAGATGAGCGGAAAGGCCTAAATTGCATATCAGGGTAGCCCGCGAATTCAAAATGCTACCGTACTCGTGGGCCGGCTCCTTTAATTGCCCCTGTAGCTGCAGCTACAGCTCGAGCTACAGGAATGGAAAATTTAATTATCCGCAAATGATCCGAAAGAGACTGAAACTGTCATTCTTTTTACAGCATATCCCTCTAGCGGTGGAAATCTTGACCTATTGATAACAATACTTTTCGCAGATGCAAACCATGTATTAAAAAGAAGAAAATCATAAGAAATTCGAAACTCAAAAGAAAAAACTTACTTTGTAACCTTAAATCCATCGAAATATTGAGTAACGCCCTTCATTGGTTCTTTACTATCTTCGCAATAAATATCTGGCCGACCTCTCACAGTGAGAACAAGGGATGAAATGATCAGCGGAGGAGCGAGTTTGGGACGGCCCACCCAGGAAAAAAGCGAAAAATTATGAAGAGAAACTCGCGTGGAGACTCGCATGGCAGAGGACGAGAAATAGTATGGCTTTTGGTGAGACGCAGAGTCAACCCGAGGTCAAAAAAGTGACACATAGTGTCATTATTTTGACCTAAGGTGATCTCTGCATCTCTTATAATCATTCGCTCTCTCCCTCTCTCTGACCTCGGGTTATCTTTTGACGTAAGGTCGAACTAATTTTTTGACCTGAGGTTACAGCCATTTTCTTTTTTCTAAAGCAAAAATACATTGTGTAGCTCGAGCTATAGCTCGAGCTACAAATCAGGGCACTTAATACGGATAAATTGAGAATGTCGGCTACTGTTTGCTCAAGTCTTCACAACGCTTGAGGCGCATATGGGAGTTCCGAGGAAAGGTGGGACAGTTGATCTTTGGTCTTTCGCTAATAGTTCATTGGAGACGATTCCGAAGAAGGGCAGTCCGTTTCGACAAGATTTCCTCGATCAACTGGCAGAGTTGGGATACGAGAATATGACGGATCAAGTGGCGATTACTACGCAGACCAAGGAAAAGTAATCATTACTTTGTAGAAATTGATTATTAACTTGATAATTTTAAGCTTATTGCTCAAAATGGCTGCACTTCCTGTGGAGCGAAGGTACGCGTTGAGTTACGGGAAATCCGAGTTTATTCGGATGTGCTCATTCAATGGGCAACAATGCGACATCGAAAACGACTTCAAGTAAGAGAGATGAAAGATCAAACAACAAAGGTCAAAGATCAAATTGAGATTACACGTTGACAACACGTTCGGCAACTGCTACACGTTCAACGCGAACCCGAAGAAGATGTTCGTGAGCAGCAGAGCGGGACCGAGTTATGGTGAGAGAGGAGATCAAAGATTAAGGTTCAAAGATCAAACTACACTGTAGGACTGCGACTGATGTTGTTTGTGAATGCGTCAGACTACCTGCCGACGACAGACGCTTCAGGAGTCAGGATAGCCATTCACGGGCAGAAGGTGGGGGATGAAATAGAAAAAAAAATCTAAATAGAAAAATTATGATTTATCACACGTCTCAAGCACTAGGAATGGGTTGGGTTGTGTCAAATGAAGAGGAATCTCTTTGAGGAAAGCCCGTTCCCCGAGACCTTCGGCTACTCAGCGCCTACGGGAATCGTCTCCTCCTTCGGTCTGTCCTTGGTGAGTCAATGAAATCAAAGAACATATTCCCCTCACTGATAGAAAATGGGAGACGTCCATATTCATGTTTCAGCGCAAAGTGAACCGTCTGAACTACACGGATGGCGGGGACTGCGTGCCCCCCGAGGCACCCCTTCCCCTCCACTACATCTACAAGAAGTACTCCTACGAACCGGAGGTACGGCTTAGTTCTTTAGCATTTCGGGGCTAGTGGATTATCACAAACAAAGAAATTCCATTGCCACAATCGGGACCTCTTTTTTGCTTCACATAATTACATACTATTATTTTGAGCGGACCAGTGCTGCCTTTCATATTGTAACAAACACCTCCCCCCCCCTTTCTTGTCCTGCAGTGCATATATTTATCGACATATTCTCGCAGGGTTGCTACAAGTCGTGCTACCAGTCGCGAATAATTAACAAGTGCGGCTGCTACGATCCCCGTCTTCCCTCTCCTGATAACAAACGGTTCTCTCCGTGTCTCGAGGGATTGTCTGGTAAGAGATCTCAAGAATGAGCTCACAAAAAGAAGATACGAATCGGGTAGTTTTGATGGTTATCTTTCACGATCAATTCATAGTGAACATCTGTCTTGTTATGTTCGGATAGTCTTACATAACCATCAAAAGTAAACGATTCGTATCCTTTACTCACAAATATCAAACAAGGAATAATTTAGCGCAGTGCCTTCTGCATGAGGCGGTCAAGATCACGAAGCGGCAAAATCTGTGCAGGTGATCTCTACTAATACTTATCTTCTATTTATGATCTTTGATCTTTGAGGTGTTTGCAACCTTGTCAGCAAGATGTTTACACGACAACGTATTCGGCTGCGAAATGGCCCTCTGGAAGTGTAAATATGGCATGTGCTCAGGGGGGAAACTGCATCAATTACTATCGGTTCGATCTTTGATCCCCATACCGTAGTCGTTGATCGTAGTTAGTTAGAGAGAGGAGATGTCTGCTAACTAGACTGTGAAGCATCTACACTCTACACAGTCTAGTTTGCAGAGAGCATGCGGCCATGGTCGAATTGTACTACGGCCAAATGAGCTATGAGGTACTACGGGAGTCGCTATCATATCAGGTAAATTCCAAATACTTTTCCCAGTAATCCTATGTATCGAATAGGTAGCAGACATCTCCTCTCACTAACTAAATTCAGTTCGTCAACGTTCTCTCTGACGTGGGTGGTCAAGCCGGCCTGTGGCTGGGTACGTAGATGGTTCACAAAAGAGGGTAGCAGAATAACACGATCGTCTTGTTCGGAAGATATCAATGTTTATCGTATGCACAAATAGATGGACCTATTCAAGGTGCGAGTGTGCTAACGGCCATCGAATTTGTGACACTTCTTATGCGGCTACTTAAGATACTCGTAAGGAGATACGATCTCAAGGTGGGGATACTGTAGTTTGGAAGGATACTGCATGATTGGGAATACGGTACGCGAGGGAATAAGGGTATCGATGGTCGAACGGAGACTAGAACCAAATAAAACTGAGCAATGAACAAATAGTGATTTCGAGGAAGTTGTACGCTGAGAGAAGCTTTCGTTACTTTTTTGGAGTGCATACGTGAATCCATTCCCCAAAAATTTAGGGAATATCCCGCATCCGGAATTCATTCCTTATGCATTGTCAGGTCTAATAATACCGAAAAAAAGTTACAGAAACTCTCAGTGCACAAGCAACGTCTAGTAATACTATGATATCGTAAAATAGAACAGGATATAATCATAGGATGAAAAAAGGTTCAGGGGATGCAAGCGAGACGAAGAAAGGCACAAAAAGAAGCAGAAGCTGCGGCCGCAGCGAAACAGAACAACGACGAGAGATACCAGCAGTTGTGATCCGACTAGCAAAGATCAAAGATCAAGGGTCAAACTACACAGAGCAGACAATTTAGAGTGATGAATGTGTATGCGATCTATGTATGTGTCCAGGAATGATTCATCTTTCTCACTAACAGAACAAGAAACTTTGCCGGTGTTCACAGTGCTTTCTTCTGCAGTTTTTCACGTGTTTGTGTGTTTGTTTTCTCTTCCTTGCATAAATCATATGTTTTGAGATCGGTCTACAAAGATCAAAACTAAAGATCAAATATCAATTTAGAGAGATCAGCGTTTGGTTGTGGTACTCGTCACTAGGTGTCGCTCGTCCTCTCGCGCATCTCGCGATAGAGCACTGGCCTTGACGACGATCACGGAGCGGCTCTGGAAGATTAAAGGTCAAACCACAAGGATCAAGGTTTAAACCACAAAGATCAAAGATCAAACTACAAATATCAAAGATCAAGGCTAGCCTCATTAGTGGGACTGTCCTCGCTGACGTCATCTTCCTCGTCTCCCATTTCTCTTCTTCTCTTTCGCCGTTGATGCGCCTTGTAGCACTAAACACTTCTATTCACTTTCTAACCCCCTATTTTGTGCATAATTTTCTAAACTAACTTGTAATTTACTCTTCTTTTCATGGTCAATGGAGATAGCTTTCTCTTCGTTGAATTTATATAATAGCATTGAAGCACGAAGCTACACGGTCTTGTCGATCTTACACATTTGGTGACTACTCATATCACAGATTTCTTTCTAGATCTCCATCTATCCCTGTCTTCTGTCATTGTCACAGTCCTGTCATGCCCTATGTCACTTCACCCTCTGTCCCCTGTCACTTCACTCTCTCCCTTTCTCTCTCTCTCTCTCCTCTCTGAGGTCATCCGAGTATACGAACGTGTCTCAGTTTACGTGAGGGAACGGAGAGTAAAAAAGAGAAGAGGAGAAGTGAGGAATGACAATGAGAGGGTGACAGGGGAGGGAGAAGGAGAAGGGGGGGAGGAGACGAGGGGGATTGGCGGTGAGAGATTGGAAGGGATCAGATGGAGCAAGTGAAGGGACGAGTTTACAGGTAGACTGGGGGATGGGTTAGGTTGCAGAGAGGGTTTATAAGGATTGTGGTCAGGGCATACCGATTTCCAGAACTCTATGCTGCTTCATGTAAAGGAGCAATGAAAATTCGAAAGGATGGAACTTGTTGTTAGTATCGCCATTTCAGAAGCATTGTGACAACTTTTTCAAGAAAAAAATTACGTAGAATTGAAATAGTGAGTGTATTTACCTGAAGTGTCTTGGTTACGCAGAAACAAGTAACGAAGAGAAGGCAGCCGATGGAAAGGAAGGACACCACTGCGAAGCACACTGAGGCTGAACTACTCTCATTTCCTCCCCATTTCAAATACATTTGATAGGTCGAATTCGATGATATCTATCTTATTCTGTATGGAAGTGTGTAATCATCGTAACCACTGACTAGTTGACGATATTTACCCACCGAGATCCTGGTTGAATGAATGTTGACTGCGACGAGATGACCTGGACAGGAGGGACGCTGGTGCCATGCACCTGGCAGAGGGGAAGAGGGAATATGAGGAGGGGAGGGGGACGCGAGGGGATACTGTAGGAGGAAGAGGAGGGGCAGGGCGATTTGCTATGATATCGACTAGGCATAGATAGATACGGTGATTAGACTAATGCAAGGCACTTATATGAGATGTAGAATAGAAAGAAGCAGGGGAAGACTGAGAGTGAGCAGTTGGAATAACAACGGGTGTGAGAGGAGCGAGTTTTTCGAGGAGGATTCATTCGATCGTTCACGGGAACGAGGGACAATATGGAAGAGACAGACGGTCGGGTGGGAAATATGGTTAGGCGAGAGTTTATATTTAAGAAAGAAAAATAAGTCAGTCATTTCATAGTAAGAAGCCTTGATGGAACCCCTCTGCAATGGTTAGGGAGCGTGAAGCATATTGAGGTATGTATTACTTTGTTCTTGGACTTGCGATGCTAATGCCATCGTTCGAGAGCTATTGCTTGTTCCTGGTATGATAATCCCTCTTTCTCACAATGAGACAGAGCAAAAAGCGTTCGAGAAGTGGTTCTCGATAAGAGGAGGGACAACATCTCAATGAGTTTACGCAGTGTTCACGGGGCTTTGAAGAAACGGCCATTGCGCACTCACACTATCAATCGGAGTTGAGAGAGTAGACTAAAGTCAAGGACTTATTTACTACTAGGCCTGAAGTGCAAACTGATAATAAGGAACAATGGTATAATAAATACAGTATCTGGTAATTATTCTATCGCCCGTATGTAACGCACATATTCTAGAAGGCTGCTGAACCTTTGAAGATACTGATAAGTAAATATTGCGTCGATCACAAAGCCCAAGACATGCAATAAACGCGCGAAATAGCCGTGTTTCAGAGCGAAATGAGCATTCTTTTGAGGGGAAGGGGGCTTGCTATGGGGAAGGGCTAAGATAGAGGAGAAGAGGTGGTCAAGTAGTGGAGGGGAGAGGCTGCATTAAGCTGAGACCCAATTGCATTGCTCGAACTAGATACGCACAGATAGCTTTGAATAGCTAACTAAGGAAAGGCGTATTTTGAGCTGAACGGACGGTAAATTCAAGTGAAAGGAACCGAAAAGAAAGCTAAGCTTCGTAAATACCTTTATGCAAATGTAGACACTATATGCATCTAGATGGTGATATGTATGCAAATGGCGGATAGGAAAACAGATTGGATGGCGATTCCAGGCCATAGCGAATCCCTTTTGATGTGTCTTAAATCACTGCAAATGCTAACGCTTCGAAATACTTCGGATCTTCCAGGTCAAATGTTTATAGCGCATTTCAAGTGACTTGTGCCTTCTTTCTCGGATACCTGGTTTTACTAGTTACTATATAGAAGTGGTGAAACATAACTAAAAAGCAAGGTAGGTAGAAGAACAAAGTACAAAATAGGCTGATGTATGGCCTTGATGGCAAAAAGGAAGGACGGAAGTGGGGATGGGTGGTCTCTCTATGAAGAGAGAGATTATGGAGGGCTCTCCATTACTCTAACTACGATGTTCCAACCAATCTAAAGCAGGAAGACAACAGATCGAGGGCCATCTGATGGGAGTACTCTACCCTCTCTCATTCCCTCCCCCCTCCATCCTCCGTCTCGCTCCTAACGAATCCCTCGCTCTTTCCTCGGAAACAGCTGCTATCATGGAGTGAGCGTCGATGCTCATTTACACTATATTGTGTCGGAGGGAGAAAAGAGCATAAAAAGAAGGCTATTGACGACCGTTCGAATGAGAAAGTTGACAGGAATCCCTCTCTCAGATGCTACCTCACAATCAGAGCACTGTACTACAATGAGTCATTTTCAATGCGAGTCATTTATGATTGCAGAAATCAACGGGCATTACAATAAAAGTTTGGATCAGTATGTAGTCATTCTTCCTCTCTGTTCCGCTCGCGTGCGGTTCACTCCCTCATTCGTCTCTCAACCTAGAGTTATCCCACGCAATTTCAAGCAAGGATCAGAAAGAAGAATCCTCCCCTCTGAAGACTTGGCGTACGAGGGGAGTACGCGCCAATCGAGGATCAAAAGGCAACTCAAGATTCATCGTCACCTCGGACTGAGTGAGTTTTTGAAGAAGATTTGAAGTCTCTGACCGCTCTTATCTATATCAAAGCCCCCTCCTTTGGACCTAAATCCACTGATAGTCCAGATAAAGGTGTAAAACTGTAAACTGGAGTATGTAGTCACACTTGTAAATATGGTTTATGGCTGAGGGAAAACTGTCGAACGCAGGAGGTGATCAACTTGTAAGTAAAGAGCGATGATACCATCTTTGCGAGTTTCTGAGAGCGATAGGCTCTTTGTGCGTGTACAGGGTCGCGTCTCTAGAGAGCTCTCCATATCTGTACGAATAGCTGATTTAGTATTATTAAATGCTTATACCGCTACTTCTGACAATCTAATTTGAGAAATATTGCTTATGAGGTGAGGTGAGTGCAGAGAACTACGAGAATCTAATCTACGGCCTATAGTTCTCCTTAGTTTTCACTCAACCCTATTGATGTTACATCAACCACGGATCGTGTAATCTCCAGAGAACAGACACTTTTGGCAGAGAGCCAACTTTTCGAACGTATACAAGAGCCTCCTCTTCAGTTCTCCCTATCCTGTGGCCATGGCACTAATCAAAGATCATCCCGTTCCCATAGTACTCTCTCCCGTACCCCCCTCTCTCCCTTTCAATGCAAACCTTATGGGTACACCCCTCCCCCACGTGCGGCATTCCACACAACAACATCCCTATCTCTGTCTATCTCGCTCTTTCTTCGTGTCAATAGATAGTTTGCGACCCTTGAAGAGTTGCGAGCCATCTCAATGCGATCTCATTAGCTACGCTCCACTATCAATGTGCTTCTTTTTTGTTATTGCAACAATCACTCCCCTCACAACACGGCTAATTCTTATCAATTCCATGACAGCTGAGAAGTGTCCTATCGCGCGTTCCCTCCTTCCTTCCATTCAAATCATGATTGCACCCCCAGACCTACCCCAATCCACTTGTGTGTCAGTTGTGTATCCCTCGGTGCCCCGAGTGCATTCTCCCCATTACCCCCCGTCCCCTCTATAACCCATTCATTCCAGAGTCCCTACTCGATACGGACTCCCCTCCTACTCATGCCCCTACTCCTTCGCCATCTCAATGGACGTCTTCGAGTGAGTCCCTTCAGGTCGAAACCCGCTTGGGTTATGTTTCACTTGGTACGGGGTACAAACTACAAAACGAATGCTACACTCTCTCCGATAAGGAGAGTAGAGTACACTAGACAAGAACCTCTCGGCTGTTTCATTTCTCATTCTATTCCTCATTCATTCCGAGAATCTATCACTTAGCGTCTTCGGATCACAGCATTTTCATTGTGATTGAACTACCTATTGTGTATAGTTAGAGTATTATTCTTAGCTTGAAATCTGAGAAAGTAGTGATTTTACGGTACTTCATTATCCCCACCCTTCCGATAATCATTCCCCCATTCCAGACCGATCTCATGTTCTACAGTGCTGCTGCAGCCATACGGGGTCCCACCACGCCGCCTACCGTACCCACCCAACGAAAGGGTAAGTCCATACGATCATTACAATCATTATGAAATTTGATTGGATGATGCCCGTAGGACAATGCATTACCTCTATGCCCGCTATTTATCCAGTACGTGAAACATAACCCATCCGAGTTCCATCACCAAGAGTTTTCCATTTGAATTTTTTCTTTGTTTCGTTCCGCAACCCAATGATAACTTCCTTTCCTACGTAGAGTACAACATAACTACGAAAAGACCCCGAATGGAATACCCCCCCCCCCTCAGCCTTCTCCACGACTTCGCTCCCCGTCCTTCCCGTCCCCGATGGACAGCGAACTCTCAAATTGTTCCTCGACTTTGCCGAGGCTCTTGAACATCCCAAGGAATTCGAGTGGACCCGACAGGTTGGGGAATACCATTCAGAAGCGGGCTTGCTATATATTTGGCGGTTATTATCTTCTTTCCCCGCGTGTGATCCGATCGATTGCTTCATCTACGTGTTTGAGGCAGTTCGCAAGTTCGAGGAACAAGAGATGCCCCAACTACAGGAACTCCTTCACAAGCGGGCAGAGGGCATGAACAACTGGGTTCTTTTTTTTCTTTAAGATTATGCATGTACGAACTACAATGAACAAATTCCGCTTGTCATCAGAAATTTGCAAGAGCCTTCCAACATAACCGATAATAGCATTTATTAGTTAAAATAATTCTTCTAATGACCGATTTCAGCTGACCCCATGGTGGTTGAATGTCGCGTATCTCGAGGCCCGCACTCCCCTTCCCGTCGTCACCTCCCCGGGCGTCCTCTTTCCCAAGTTTGAGTACTCCGTAAGTCGCGGATTACTGTAGGATACGGTATTCTTACACTTAATCTCATTTGCGTGATAGTGCTTTATCTTCAGTAGATGCATAGAATGCCTTCAGGGCTACCACGGGCAGATCGAGCACGCGGCAATGATCGCGCAGGCTGCAGTCTTCTTCTACAAGAAGATACAAACGTCAGTCTGTTGCCATTTCAAGTGCTAACTAGATTCATCTACGATAATTCTTCACGCCGTTAGACTGCTGCAACTACACAATCACAAACTGCAGGTCTCAAATCAAGCCCGATATGGCGGGAAAGGATCCGCTGGACATGTCCCAGTATCGATTGCTCTTTGGCACAAATCGAGTGCCCGAACTGAAGAAGGACCGCATCGTGTATGGATTCAGCCTTTATTTTATATTTGCAAAGATACTATATTTTATATGTTTAATTTTATTGACCGCCACTTTATAGGTACGGTGCCGATGCATCCCATCCTGCGCGGCATGCTGTAGTCTTCCACAACGGTCATGTCAGTCGAAAGTGATCTTTGATCTCCGATTCGATATTTGATCTTACATTTGCCGTTTTAGATCTTCCGGATGGACGTGGTTGATGAGAACGGTGAACCCCTGTCACTGGAGACTCTTCGCAAGCAGCTTGAAGAGGTCGGAGAAGATCAGCAAAGATCAAAGATCAAACTACAACGCAGTTCAGATCGCGGAGAGCTCCGAGAATCGCGTACTGTCGCCGTTGAGCGTGATGACGGCAGAGAAGCGCGACAACTGGGCGACCATTAGGGACAGCGTTCGACGTGAGTTCAGAGACCAAAGATCAAAATACATAAATCAAAGATCAAAACAAAGAGCTCAAAGATCAATGTAAAGAGATTCAAGTCAATCTTTATAGGATTGCCAGCCAATGCAAAGGGCATGGACACAATTGAATCTGCTCTGTTTACGATAGCCCTCGATGGTGAATCACAACCTCTCAAGGGATACTCCGAACGGGACGAACAGGTTCTTTTTAATCTTTTCTATTATCATAAATATTTCATCTTTCCTCTCTTTCCTATGTAAATTTTTAATCGCTTTCAATTTTCACATTTCCCAGGCTCGACTATCCCTCCATGGCTCTGGGTCCGAGCGAAACTCGATCAACCGGTGGTTCGACAAGACCCTTCAGGTCCGTTTTAACTTTTAAAATTATTTGAATTGGCGCCGTTTTCAGTTTGTGATCGGTGACAATGGCTACTGTGGAATGTGCTATGAGCACACGCCGGCAGAGGGACCTCCTGTGGCTGCGCTTATGGACTTCATTCTCGACCAATTGTCAGAACTTCTCAGTTTATTTAACCTTCTGTCGTGTGATAATTGTTAGCTGCATATTGAGTTGTCTAGCAGCAAGTCTATTTATAGGAACTGTGAAACATTTTGAAAGTTGTTCCTAAATGTTATGTGGAGCATGTTTCAGTGACGGTCGTACGTTCATCGTAGATGGCGGAGGAAAGGCGGGCAAACCCGTGAAGAAGATCGAGTTCGAACTGACGGAGGATCACAAGAAAGCTATTGAGAAGGCGAAGAAACGAATCGATCGGTACGAGACTCGTTTAGTACACGATCAGGGAAGGGAACAAAGTATTATCACACCTATTTGGTTATCTAAATGATTCAGAACAGTCGAAAACCTCGAGGTAATCGCGTACACCTTTACACGATTCGGAAAGAACTTCCCGAAGAGTCACAAGGTCTCTCCTGACAGGTAAACAAATAGCTACGAAGCAAAGTAGTATTGCAATGTATTATATATAACTAAATGACTTAAATTGTTTGCAGTTTCATCCAAGTGGCCTTTGCCTTGACCTTCCACCGTATCCACGGTACCCTTCCGCCCACTTACGAGACAGCTTCACTGCGGAAGTTCGATGAGGGACGGACGGAGAACATTCGACACCCGAATACGCTCACGAAGAGATTCTGCCAGGCGGTTGGTGGCTATCTCTGCACTCAAACTCATTGCAAGAATTCCGCATAAGGATTGAATACTAAAAGCAAAACGTTCAATATGGAAAAGGGTATTGAGATGCTTCCCAGCAAGCACGCTCCCTTCTCTGAGATCTACGAGAGTCTCCAAGCGGCCATTGCTGCACACAAAAAGTACACGATCGAGTGCATGAATGGTCAGTTGATCTTTGATCTTTACAAGACATGGATCTTTGATCTTTACAAGACATTGATCTTTGACCTCTGCAGGTCGAGGCATGGACCGCCACCTGCTCGCGTGGAAGTTGTTGGCTGCCGAGAACAAGCTGCCTGTTCCGTCCCTCTTCGAGACTGAAGCATACAAACAGATGGTCCACTTCCAGGTCTCCACTAGCCAGGTACGAAATTTTATGCTGTATTTTTGTTGTATTCATAATGATGATGAAAGACCTTTCTCACATTCATTTAGAAACACTAATGGAGGCCATCGTGTATTGCAGGTGCCGACCAGGCACTTCATCCAAATGTGCTTCGGACCGTCTGAAGACGACTGCTACGGAATCTGTTATAACCCTCAGGTGAACGAAGCTATCCCACAGTGGGATTCAGCGGCTTTGATCAATGCACTTATTCAAATGGATGAGAATTATTGCATTTCAAACATCACTTTAGGAGCAGGAACTCCATTTCACCATCTCCACCTTCAAGAGTTTCCCATCTACTAGCAGCAAACGGTTGGGAACCCCTCATTCCGAGATCAAATATCGCTTTTCAGATTCGCAAAAGAGCTTGAGAAGACGTTGAACGACCTGCGGGCCATCTTTGTCAAGGGAGCCAAGGAACAGAGCAAATTGTAGACGTAATTAGCATACTGTAGCTTACTGTAGCGGCTCTTAAGTACTGTACACATGTAGTGCCTGATTATTGCCAGACAACGGATAAGATGGAAGGTCTGTTTGCCTTCGGAATATGTATTCTGATACTCTAATCAACCGATATCTCTCGCTGTACATTTCCGCTTCTTGTTACGGATAACTAATAGTCCCATTGTGAAATACCATGCTTCAATAGTCGCTATTTGTTCGAAATTCCATGATAAACACGAGGTTTTCTTGATCCATTAAACAGAACAAAATGTAGATATAGCTGATGAGTTTTTTCCGAAGTTCAGAAACGTTCCTTGATTAATTTATTGTCAGAGGAAAAGAATGAAGTATACTTAGTATAGTTGTGCATGAGAGTTCTTTTAGTGCTTATGTTTCAACTCGTCACCAAAACCAATGAAACGTATTGTCCAAAAGGACTCGCATGCACATTTGTATTACTCAGCATACATAGAATAAAGTGAATTTTTTTACAAAATCGCTTTTTTTGCAAGAAAAAGCATGCGAAATCACTTGTTAGTCACTTCAGTCCTCGCTTCACTTCTGTCCGTGTTCTTGAAGAAGCTGGTCGTGTCTTGAAGATTTGATCTCTTGAATAGTCTTGAAGAAGAGAAGATTGAAGATTGAGGAGAGAAGAGACTCAGAAGACTCAGTCTTCGTCCTCTCCATTCAAGGATAGATATCTGGGGCTACACTACTTACATAGCGTTGTAAAATCTGTTGTGCCACCCAACTTTTCTATTCAAGGCATCATAGTTTACAAGTGTTTGTCGTGTTTCAACGAAATAAATAAAATAGGAACATTTATCGGTTTTCAACAATTGGTTCATTATACGGAAGCTAACGAACAGGCAAGAGTACAGGAACGAATTTCAAGTTGAACATAAAGCTTGTGATTTGAAGATCAGAGAAAATGGCCGAAATGCGCCTAGACAATAATACTTTCATAGATCAACGGCCATCGTTTCGCAAAGTTCAACGACAACGAATCGTCAGCATATGGTCGAACACATTTCGAGGTTAGAACGGGGTGCAGATATGCGGTTAGCGAGACATGTGCAAGAAGCGCTGTTTGGTTCAAAGATTGATAGAGAAACAATACATGTGCTGCAGCTATTGGTAACCTTTGTGTAAGCCATAATAACTATTTCCACGCTATAGAATACCGGGAAGGAAAGGGTCGAGTCCGTGAGAAAGGTACTATGCAATGTACACAAGCGACTAAGTAACAATTGAAAACGGCTAGATTGGTAACTAAGCAGAGTAATGTGGAATCACGAAATCGAATGAGAGATCAGAAAGTTCGATTCCGGGGTTCGTTTTTGCATGGAATGCATCCGGTGTATGTTGGAGTGAGTTCTCCAGAGATTGGGCTGGCTAGACTCAGCTCACTCAATACATTCCATTTCCATTGGGTTTCCCATTAGCCGTTGAACTTCTCGACATCGTTCCATTCTTTGACCGTCCGGCTGTACAATCGAGCATTAGACAATGCCGGGCGAAGGGCTTTCCAGCCTGAAGAATGAGGAGCGATAGCGAGCATATAGAGAGAACGCGCTCTACAATGATAAAGAGATAAAAAGTACAAGAAAACACTTTGAAAAGTGAGGAAGTATGAACATATTCAAACCTTAGCAAGCTCGCTAACGTCCAATGCCCACAATTCGAGGCCGGATCCTTGAAGGACGTTGAACTTCTGAAATACGAAACTGCCGTATTATAAAAAAAAGCCGAGCCTACCGGATTCTGCATATCAGCCTTGAATATGAGTCGGTCGTTGACGTTGAGACACGCGACTGCCTCGTCCTCTTCCACACTTATCACTTTGTACCGGAACGACGAATCGTGCTCGATTTTCTATAAGCAACTTCGTTGATTGTGCCACTCTATGGTATAATTATGGGACAGAAAGAATTTCAAAACCTATTCATAGCACATGTTCTTGAGCAGTTTACTAAACTTAAAAGCTCTGGTATATACCCTTAGAATAGCTTGGGCCTCCTTCGTCGTACCAATAGATAACACGGAATCGGAGACTAAGGAGACAAAGTATCTGAAGAGATTGAGTCTTAGGCATAGTCTCAACTAGCAAAGCTTACGTAAGGGGATGCGCCTTGTCGTTCATCATAATGGGAACAACGGGGAAGTCACGGAAGATACGGGCCAGAACCTGTAATTATACTATACATGCTAGAGTTCAGCGTTAAGAAAAAAAAGTATCATGAAATCATGAAAGGGTCAGCTTACCATGGCACCTTCCATGTTTGTGGAGCCTTTCCGGATTCCAACAAATATTTCACGGCCGGTGAACAAAACATCCGCGGCTTCCAGTACAACTGTCTTTCCTGAACACAGAAGCAATCAAGTAAATTAAATCCGAGATAAAATAATACGAATTATTTGCTGAATATACGAGATGACTTACCATTTTCGGTAGCAGGACTTTCGTGTACCGTCCAGGTAAGATCAGCGAGTACTACTGCTATCTGCAATGGAGAATATGCTCTGTTTGCAAGCTTGACTTGTGCGAATATCTACTAATCAATACTCACTTGTTTCATCCGTGCGGTGTTCAAATCCTTCTTTGGTCGAGTTAGTAGTGCTACACCTCTGCAAAAGAAAAAAATATAAAACTCTACTTTCGAATCTTATTGAAGGTGTTCGATTCAAATATTGTGTCTGTGTGAATGATGTCTGTGACATATGGCTACGGGGACAACGATAACATATGTGTCTCTAGGGAGAACTTGGTTGAGTAGACGTTGCCTTATGCAAGTGCGACAACAGGAAACGAGAAACGAGAGAGCGAGGTCTCGAGTAGTCAGCCCACTCCTTTACTAGCCTAGCTCAAGGCATCACGAAGCATTCAGGAGGCCCTGCCACGCAAATAACTATAGTCACATGACAGGGCTGGGAAGCGAGCATACTAGAGCTTTGCGCTTGAAAACGATAGGGAAGGCCGAAGTGCTTACTGAATGATGATAACGAGGTCGCCGATGAGCAGCGTGCTGGCGGGTGGATTGTTTCCTTCGAGCAGAGGGAGCTCAATGAGATGGACGCCTGCCTCGTGCAGGGTACCCCGGAACTCCTCCTGAACAAACACTCAGAACAGTCACTCTCTTCTTGCTTAGACTAAGTGTCAACTGCAGCTGCTCTCTGTGCACGAGAGTAGAAGCTAAACACAAACAGGTCAGAGAGCACAGCTTTGTCTTGCTGCTCTACTCTACCCTCAAGACTGCAGAATGTTAGGAAGATTATATGTTTCTAGCCTAACTCTCAACATAGCCTGGTACCTCTCTTGCATAGAGTGGTATACATCAAGTATGTACTCTCTCCCACATCCGCTATACAGTCCGTCCCATACAATGTGCCAGCCAGCATAGCCGTGCTTGTTTGTTTGTCCGCGCACTGTTGGCTGACAGGATATTACGAGCCGCTAAGCGTCTTAGACAAGACGAGCAAATCGGGGTCGACAAGGTAACCTACGCAATGGAAAGAACCCACTTCGTTCCGCTTTCCTTTCTGCGGCTCGCGTTAGTCTCTAGAACATTCGCCGTCTGTTTGCCCAAATGCAGCAAGGCGAACAACTTCACTTCTCCTGTCAGGTTGGTTTGACTGTTTGGCCAGGATCTGTTCTTTCGCTGTGTTTTGTCTCCACGTCGACAGGCACAACAGTAGCGGGAGAAGAAGCACCACGGGTAGTTAGGCAATTTGCATGGCTTATGAGGCTATGCTAGGAGAGCAGCACGGAATCTACCCTTGACAGTTAGGCAGAAGCAGATCGAAGCGATTACCTGCTGCTTCCTGAGCAGTTCCATGTCGATCTTCCGCTTTTTGTCCTCCGATTTTACGGATTCCGGAATGCGGACGAATATTGCGTGAGAGACACGCATCTGCAGCATTACGAATGAGCGATAGGGAAGAGAAAACGACGAAATTAAAGGACGCACGGACAAGACCAAATGGCATTATGATGCAGCGGACTATTGCGAGAGGGAAAGTGGACGGGAGAGGATAGAAAAAGATAGGAGGAGGGAGAGTAGTGTTGTAGGGGATACAGAGGGAAAGGGAAAGGGAGGGAAACGACGGCTTACTTGAATGGTCAAGAGGCGGCGAAGGGAAAAAAAGAAGAGAGAAAGAAGAACCGAAACGAGGACGCGCCGTGGGATTGGAAGAAGCAGGAGGGAAAAGGAGAGAGAAAGATGAGGGAATGAGAGAATGATGAAGGGGAGGGGGTGAGGGATACGGGGGCTATCGAGAGGAGGATGAAGAGAGACTCACGGAAAGAGGGAAGGGTAGGCGAGGCAAGTGGACGACGTGTGTAACAGGGCTGAATGATCTGCGTGTGTGGCAAGGAAAGCGAAGTGATAATGGCACGCGGAAAACAAGTAATAGGTGATAAGAGGGGTTACAGAGAAAGCAAAAAAAACTGTAAAAACGGACGATCCGAGATGAAACGGAGTGTATAGGAGTAATGGGAGGGTGGACAATGCGCGATAGTGAAGGGGGCAAGCAGACTACAGAAGAGGAGACGAGAGAACGGGAGAAGCAAACCTCCCTCTCTCTCTCCCTCGCACACGAACGGGTAAACAAGGCGAAGCCTTGGCAACAAGCCAGACGCAACGCGAGCCGCGACGCGTCTCCAGTCGCACCCGGTCACATGCATGACTGAGTGGTGTTATCAGGGCACGGGCTGTGCGGTCCTGCCACCTGTTGACGGTAATTGCGCATAGGGGAGGTCGTGAGTAGACCTCCTGAATCGAGTCCGACCACCGAATTTCTGGGGTATGTTTCATGGATGACATGAAGAAAGTCTCTCTTGTTATACATGACGTTTTGCCAGTCCGCGTTCCGAAATTGCGAATGTCTCTGCGTCTCTTTCCATGCTCTCTCGCCTCCATTCTCTTAATTTGCATACGAATCTATTCTACGCATAATAACGTTGTGGTTATAACTAATGCCTGAAACCTAAGGCAAAATGGTCTAATTGGATTAAATGGACGCGATTCAGGAGGTCTAGTCATGAGTATGCTTTGAGATGGAGAAGCAAGGAAATACAGGTTTACCTGTGAGCTGCATTTCTCATTTTGAGATTCAAACTTTTATTTTTGTAGCATATTTTACTCCCGTACGAAGCATAGTTATGAAAAGAACTGAAATGCAGGAGTCCAGGAGGAAAAGGGGAAAGAGAAAGAGAAAGATCACGTATACTGCAACCTGTACTCTAATACTTTCACGCCTCGTTCCACTCCACTTGAATAAGTGTCCTCGACAGTCGCATTGGGCTAATGAGTCGGGAAGAAAAGGAAGAAGGAAAGCGTTCGGGACGCTTGGTCTACACATAAAACCGATTTATTCGGATCTTCGAAAAACTTGCATATTCGCGTATATGTATTGCAATATGCAATATGGCCAAAACTTCAGGTTCCTCATAATTGATGTCTCCACAAGCTCTTTTCTAAATTCCACACAGCATTCCAAGCGTCATAATAGCGAATAGCGGTTTTCGCGCATAGGATCTTTAGATGCCTGCATTACCATTATTACTTTATCGAGTTGTAGAGGGTAGAACACAAGACACAACACAAGACACTACTCTCAAATCCAGAATATCCGTGTAGATGTCGGTACAGCAAGACGACGTCACTCTCCCTCACGTCATCCGCTCTCTTTCCTCCTCTTCTTTTCCTACGCTCCGATAGTGATTTCATAACCGAGCAAACCGTCGTCAATTATTCAACGCAGTGGGTGGCCTACAAACTTGATCAGAAGGCTGTTGTTTCATGGTCTTATTTTATGAATCTGTTTTTACTGTAATCCATAGCGTTGATACATGTAAGACATGGTTTCTATAATGCGAAAAATCTCACTTCGCCCTAAGGATGCCTTGTAACGATGTTCAGCTTGTTATGCTGTGGAAAACTATATTTTTACAAACACTTAATTTAATTCTGCTATGTTTCCTATTTGAATGGATCTTTTATGGATTCCTCTGTTTGTCGATCAATCACTGCTGTGACTTTTGAATGAGGAAAGCACAGAGATGGTTCATCTTCCGCCCTCTCATTCTGACGCCGCTTGTGATTAACAGTTCAAGTCGTCTTTCGTTTCTCTTCTCGATTCGAGTCGATTCGAACGTCAACTGTAAGGGTAAACAGCGGAAGAAGGAGAAGAAGAAGGGTAATTGAGTTTGCGTAGGACGGTCGATAAAGAGTGAGATAGGTAGACGAAGATTGCCCATCTCATCGTCATTTCATTCGGCTTCTTTCTTTCGTGTGCTAGTCAGTTTTGCTGTTGTCCAATTTCGAATACTAATGTATTCCGGTAGAATTACAGCGGGGTGACAGCGTGATAAATTGATGTTCAGTCGCTTCGCTTCTGAAATCATCTGTATCTATACTTAGATAGCATTTACGTCGGTAAGGTGACTCAGCCTTCGACGTTGGTCCTCACGGTAAATGAGTGTGTTTCCATGTACAGTGACATTTACGTCCCCTTCCTTTCCCTTCCCTCCTTGCTTGCCATTCATGTGTTTCCGTTCGAAGGCATTCACAGAACTACGAAGAAGAAGAGAAGGGGAGGGGGAGGAATGGAGGGGAGGAGGGGGGAATAGAGGAATAGAGGGGGGGGAGTCGTCGGAGAATCTCGGGAAAGGTCAGAACGAAGACCTCACGTGCTGCGGTGAATGCCGTCCCCTCGTCCATCTCGTTACTCCCCCATCCCCCTCCCCCTCCTTCGTTGACTACTTAGCACGACGAGACCTTTGCCCTCTTGATGCAGTTCAACGGAATGTCGCCATTCACCCCTTTGGACCGTTCCTTGTACTTTCAACAATGGAGTACCAAGGAACGGAAACTCGGCAAAGGCAGAACTGCACAAACTATTCAACTGTTGCCTTGGCCACCATGAAGTCGCATGAAATCAGCCTCTGTCATTGGGTTGCTTGAATGCGGTTCTGCCCCATAACCGAAACTATCTCTCAGATGCGGGTTTTCTGAATCTATTAATAGCTCCAGTTCCAAGCGGCTACCCAAACTTCCAAGCAAGAAAACACTGGTTGGCATGAAGACGACGGGCGAAAACTGCTGAGAAGAGTGATGGACACAACCGAGAGAAGAGAGAAGAGAGGAGGAGGGGGGAGGGGGGAGTGTGATGCAGAAGGATCAATGCCTCCCTCCCTCCTTCTACCCTCTCCCCCCCTCTCTCTTTCGTTTCTCTACGAAGATGTGTCGCATAGACATCGACGAGACTCTCCTCCTCCCCGTTCCTCTGCCTGTTCCTCTACAGATGTACCCTATCCCATTATCCCCTCCTCTTCATTCCATCCCATCAACACCATACCTCTCTTCTTCCCTCAACTCTCTCAACACCCTTCATAGTTCGGAAGTAACTTCTTTCATTTGGCTTGACCTACCATATCCGTGAGTAACCACGAAGTATACTCCCGATTCGCGTCCCTCCACTCCTCAACCTCCTCACTCCTCTCTATTCTTCAATCCATTTCGCTCCCCTTTTCCCTCGTCCGCAACGTCATTCTTCCTCTCTTTTTCGCACTCGCTCCTCTCTCCCAATACTCAACGCCCTTTCGTTCTTCATCTCCCTTTTCCCCCGCAACAATACTCTCTCCATTTGCCGTGCAAACTCTCTCTCTCTCTCCAAGTGTTCCGTCTAGATGCTTGCCAAGATGCATCCATCTAGACCTCCCATCCATCTGGACCTAGATGCATTCCATCCATCTAGACCTAGCAGCATTCTCTCCACCCAGAATCCTCTATCTCTTCCCCTATACGTCATCTCCTTTCCTCCTATTCCTAGTCTCCATCTCTCTCCCCACTGTCATTAGGAGTAGTCTCAGAATCGTCTGCTTATTTCGCCTTGTCTCTCTTCCCTTTTCTCTCTTCTCTTCTCTTCTATCTCCTCTACACACTCGTCACTATCCTTCAACTCTTGTTATATTCTATTTTCGACTCTTCTCATAATTCGTTTTCACTTGCAAGTGTCTCTTCTGCCGTGTGCACTGCAATCTTGTTTAGTACCGTTGCTCGTCTTCTCCGTTTCTTGATTTCCAAGCCCCTTCCATTCCACGCTAGTATACGTCTTGATAAACTCTCTTCATCTCTGGCAAGGCTAGCGAGACCGATTTCGACTAAGTTGTGAAGGTAAAGATGCCGTCTGCCTCTCTCCATCCCTCTCCCCTCCCCTTACGCTCCTTCCAGGTACGGGCTACACATATGCAGCCTAATGAGGGTGCCCCATACGGTCGTCTTTCTCTCCCCTCTACTCTCCTTTGCCTATCTTCCCCTCCTTTCCCTCAAATACTCGTTAATGAAGATTCATTCAAGTACGCCTCGGAATAACATACATCTCTCTCACTCTTCCGGGGTCCTCTCCCTCTCTTTCTCCCTCCCTCTCTCCTTCCCCCCTTCGTCTTCTACTCGATTGCCTCCATTCCTCCGTCAAATAGTCACTGCTTCTTCTCCCGTCCCATTTCCCGGCTCTCTCTCTCTCTCTTCTCTCCGGCTTTTCCCCCTTTTTCGTGATGCGCATGAGACTCCGAAATTTGACGGAATTATGCGAAATCGATGGATGCGCATAGCTAGAGGCATTTCCTAGAGAAAATGCTCGGGTGTCTCATTCTGGTATTACGGGTTGGCTGTATCTCTTTAATACGCAGAAGAGCCAATCGGTCAGCATCCTCGCGAGGTGCAAGCTTGCTCCTCATCATTCCTACCTATCCCTCGTCCTTTTCAATATGACCCAGAGCTGTCCGATAGAGAAGCCGATTGTGTATTGTTACTCCAAGCAGTCCTTCCCACCCCTTTCACTGCACCTTTCTTCTATAAAACACAGCCGTAGTCCTATTCCATCTTTTTCTCTTCTCTCCTATCAAACCTCCGTACTCTCCCAACCCCACTATCCCCCTGTTCCCTTCAACTCCCCTATCCTCCCCCCACTTCCCCCTCCTCCCTCCCTTCTTTTCCCTTCCTTCCGTCGCTCCGTGAGGAGCCTTCCCCCTCAATCGATAGGCTTCTGACGGAGAGAAAGGCTGCTCGAAGGAAAAGTAAGAAAGAAGAGGGAAGGAGGGAAGAGGAAAGGGAGGAGACGAGACGAAGGAGACGGGATGGTGGTGTGCACGACGACGTTTGGTAGATGGCACCATCCGTCGTGCACTCTACACCACCTTGAGTCCAGCCTACGAAGAGTGAGCCTAGGCTCAGTTGTTCTCCTGTCGACGGGACGACTAGATGCCCATACCGTACTCCAACAAGTCCCCATTCTTCAGTTCCTCTGATTCCACCTTCCCCAGTCTCTTCCCCCTCTTCTCCATTCCATATAGCGTGCGCTCTCCTCTCGCTGGTCCATCCAATTAATCCCTTTTCTGTCCTCTCGTCGTATTCTTCCTTTCCTGTCGTCCCTCTCCCTTCCCTCTTTCCTTCTCAGCCTGTGTCTTTTTCTTCTTCTGGAGAATAACTGATCATAACAAGCTCATCCCTCTCTCTCTTATTCCCTTCCCTCCTCTTGCCTTTCCTCAATTGAGCCTATTCCCGGTCGAAAACTGTCGTTGTGTCTCATTGAATCCCTTCTTCCTCAACAACTCTCCTCCTTCATATCATTCTGTCGTATGCTCTTCGTGCCGTTCTTCCTCTGGTGGCCTTATCCCCTCCTTAACCCTATCCTTATCTGTCCTTAATGCTATCCTTAGTCCTCTCCCTATCATCCCCCTCAGGCCGTCCTCCATCCGATGCCGCAGCGCGGGTCCCCGCCAGAGTCCTGACGACGAGAGTGGACGCTAAGGACGATACGGTAGGCATACGGTAGGCGTACGGTAGTCTCATCTTGGGGGTACGCACAATGTTCTAAATGTTAAGCTAACGAGCCAAAAGTTATGGGGTAAATGTTTTCCGTGCGAGAGTTCCTTCCGAAATCAGGGTTAATTTTCGACATCTCGTTCGGTTAACATTTACACTGCTGTCAGAACATTGTGTACGGTAGGAATGAGCGGGGACAGTACTGCTACAAGGTCTTCCAGCTCTGCCCGTAATTGGGCAAGTGTCGCAAAAGGGGGGAGGGAGATGAGATAGGGGAGGAGTCAGGTTGTGGAGTGTTCATCAGTGGTAGTGGGACTGATACGGGAGTGTCCCCCCTAGTACGGTCTTCTCCCGTTCCCCTTTGCCCTTCTCATCTCCCGTGCCCTCAGGCATCCCAATGACGGCCGAGGGCTACAACATCGACGCGAACCTCGTGCCGTGTGGCAGCGACCACGGACACTACTTCGTACGGTCAGTGCCCTCAGGGGGAAGAGGGGGGGAGGGGGTAGAGACAAGGGACATACGAGTCACCCTCATCCTCGTTATCTTACGGATAGTCATGACTAGTCTCCCGTGACTGTGTGATTCCGACGGAACCTCCACCATTACGAAGGAAAGGCAGCGATTACGCGTGCGAGAGCTGTACTCACTCCCTAATGAGCAGCTTGCCCCGCGCACTGTCCCTACGCACAGATCCCTTCCTCATTACCGTAGTCCCTACCGTACCCCTTACAGGAAGACCTTCGGCAAGCCGACCTACTGTCACCACTGTTGCGACAAGATATGGGGCATGCTCACGCAGGGATACTGTTGCGAAGGTGAGTGGAAAGTTCTCGACGCGATTGTTCGGTATACGGTACATAGCTTCTGCGCAAATGCTGCTTACGACAATGCTCCCTCGAGAAGGCAATTCGAGCCGTCTTTTTGTGGCCTTCCGGACGTTGCGCAGAAACCTCTCAATGCGTAACGTCCTCAAAGAACCCTCTACAATCAAGTACCGTACTCCCAATTATCGTTGTAAGAGCCTTGCAATCGGGCTATTTCCAACCGCTGTGCAGCTTCCTCGCGGCGCTCTCGAAAGCCTTCGTGCTCCCACTTGTGCTTCATTAGGCCGCGTTGGCCAAGTCGCTTAGTAGGCACCGCAAGAAGAGGCCGTCTAATTGGCGTTATCACAAATGGCACGAAAGCTGCAGATTGCCACTGCTCTCCTCGAGAGGCGGCGAGATCAAAGTACTCAATTAGCTCATTACAAGCTATTTTCAGTGTGCAATTTCGTCTGTCACGACAAGTGTCTCAAGACGGTCGTTTCGTACTGTAGCGGTGTCGCTCTGCAGCTCATCAAGGTAAGCACAAACATGGCCGGAGGACGGTGATAATCGGGAGCCGGAGAATAGGCTGTCGTTTTAGAATCCGGTTGCACACACCTGGTCCGAGCCGTCGCACATCAAGCGGAAGTTCTGCTGCGTGTGCAGGAGGAGAACCGATGACGCAAATTCCGTCGAATGCGAAGGTAAAGTAGGAGTACTACAGAGACACTCTTGCTATTATAAACTGCAGATTCTCTGCGCTCCCAGGGACAGAAAATGGCTTAGCATCGCTTTAAACAACACTCTACCATGTTAGGGGAGGTAGAACTCTACTTGCTCGAAGTGACCAAGATGTTCGGCAAGAGTCGATCGTATGTACCAACAATCTCTACATCACAATTCCCCTGTACCAGTCTCGTCGTCACTCTACCGTACCCTTCCCTCCTTGTCCCCCGTACCCTTCCCTCCTCGTCCCCGTCCCTCCACTCGCGTCGAGTCTCCTTCTTCTCTCCCTTTGCTCCTTCTCAGCCATCGTCGCACACCAATCAACCATTCCTACACGTGGACAAAACACGCATGCAAGGGAAAGCGGGGACGAAGAAGCGACGAGATACAATTGAGGGGAGTAGATGGGATGCTGATTGCGAACTGTTACATTAGTCATGTTCCATCCTGAGTCGCGACCTAAATGTATTCCCGTTCTACAACAACAAGAGGAAGTAAGGAATGAAGAAGGATTGACGTCATGTGCACGTCTTCTGTGTGTGTTGAGAGTAGTTGTTATGCTGTGGGAACTGGCGAGGGAGCAGAACGGAGTGAAGAGACGATGAGAAGGCGAGTGTGGTCGAGGGGGATAAATCAAGACTAACGAGCTACGATAAAAGGTCTCGGATAACAAGAGTACGGGACCACCAAAGTGCGAGATCGGAGGAGTCTTCGGGTAGCTGAGGAACTGTTCCGAGAAGGCGTTATGTGGAAAGAGCGAACCTCGCGGGTTTGTCACGATGCACTACGTCGTGATTCACCCGTGTGTTTATGTCGGTGAAAAGCCACAAGAAAGCATAAGTGTGCTCTGAGAAGACCGCGTTGATTGGCACTTGTAGAGGGGTATACTCAAGGTGATACTGAGAGAAGAGCAAGGAGGAGAAACACGGTACGACGGGCTAATGAGGTGTCTGAATATACAATCGACCGTGAAATGGTCGATTGGTCGGTCTTATATCTGACATACAATAGAAGGATGATACTGAAGTCCCAAAATGGAACTAATCTGTATATAATGCGTTGGTGTTCAGTATGCGAGTACTACGTGCACACGGACTGTCAAGATCTCGCTGTGTCGGACTGCAAGGAAGCCGCTACCTACGTCCCTTCCATGGATGGGGTATGTACACTCGAACTGTGAGAGAGAGAATAACCTTTTTTTATTGTTTGTGAGGAAGGGTATTTCCAAAGAAGGTAGGTGAGCAGATCTTCGTAAGAAAGACATCTTCAAAGACCTGACCCGAGGCTCAGAAGTCTTGAAGTAGAATACTTCGCCAAGAACGCTACATCTTATGCCCCACCAAACTCACAACTGTACTTTTGTCAACGCGCTTTATGCATTAGGGATTGACGTCTCGGTCGAGCTTCCTGTCATTCCTCATTCATCCTCAGTGCTTTCAAGACACAAACTTTCTTCCGAGTCGAGAAGCGCTTTTCCAACTCTGGCAGAAGGGAGGAGGGAGGGAAAGGGGAGAGGGAGAGAATGAGCTGCTGCCGGCTTTCCCCTAACAAGGATGAGAAGCGGCATCGATGCTTCTATTTGTGGCTTGGAGAAAGTGAGAGAGACGCGAGGGGAGAGCGAAGAGGAGAGAAGACAGTAGATGAAGAGGAAGAAGAAGAAGTAGACACAGATGATGACGACCGCGAATATCGATGATGACTACTGCAGAACTACTGTCTGAAGCATTCTCATAGTGAACGGTAGTAAAAGGTGCCCACGACCACCCATATAGCCTAGAGTGCGAGACCCTACAGTCCCACCTTCAATGTATCTCATCCACCGTCTCCTTTCCTTCTCTTCTTCTCTTCTCCTCCCTTTTTCCTTCCTCTCCGCTCTGATAATGCAGCGAAGCGAAATGGGAAATAGTATTGTCTGACGTCATCGAAGGAGCGAGCAAAGTGAGGAGAGCGCGAGACGGGCAGACAGTTGGAGAGAGTAGGGAAGGGGAAGAGACGGAGAGGGAGTGAGCGGCCGTGAGAGAGTGCCAGACGACGAGAGGAAGGAGGCCCGCGAAGAGACCCATAGTAGCAGAAAGTGAAGGCGGCGTTGACGACTCTGACGGAGGGATGGGGAGACGGAGGGGGAAGGGAAGGAGCATTGGACGGGGAATGAGGGAGGTATCGAGATCAGGGAGGAACACACGAATATTCTACACTCAGAATAACGCTATAGACGAGGGAACCCACCACGGACGACTAAGCTAAAGTAAATAAACAAGTGGGTGTTGCAGACGATTCCCCCTCAACACCACCACATGAAGGAGGGCAATCTGCCTCGGGACTCCAAGTGTTGCATCTGCAAGAAGACCTGCTACTCCAACGAGTGTCTGGCCGGAATGCGCTGCGAGTGGTGCCAGTCTACGGTACGCAGTGTATCTCAAGAGTCCAATCGGCTGTCATACTCTCGACATCATAGATAAAATAGTCACGTCGTAGACTTTCAAAGTGCCTTGATTCTTTCGTAAATTCGCTTATAAAAGTGCCTTGATTCACACTAGAAACTACTAAATTCAGCATAATTTGATACAAAATGATATGATTTGAAGCAAAGTGCCTTGATTCTCAAAATTTTCACAGGAAAAAGTGCCTTGGTTACGTCGTTTTCGACGTACTATTTTATCTATGCTCGACATAAATAAGGTGCAATTGCAGGCGCACGCCGTGTGCTACCGCCAGCTGAGCAACATCTGCGACTTTGGTCCGCTGAGGGTTAGTGCTCACTGTGCATTCATAGAAACCGTAGTCTAATCGAGTCTCGGCTAAGTTCTCTCGGTTCAGAAGATCATGCTGCCCCCGATCTCGCTGACGATTCCCCGTACGGAACTGCCGATGGAGCAGCTCCTCAACATCTCGACCCCCGGGGGTCCGGCCGGACCCTCCTCCGACAACCCCATCCAAGCTCGTAAGGGTTCGGTAGTTTGCCTGTCCTTTCCTACTATTCTTTCCCTTCCACCACGCGACCGGCTATACTGCGGTTGAATGAGTATACTCTGTTGCTCGCTGGCACTTCCTACCCTTTTCTTTCGTTACTTGTGATACACCGAGAACCCGTCGATATTCACTTCTTCGTCAATATCCACGAGCTTACACCGTAGCCGTGCCTGTCGATTGTGGTTCGACTTCCTATCTTGCTGTTCGGTGTCCGATTCCGGAGATTGTGTAGATCCGGGAAATCGGGACCGAGATGGCAGGCAAGAAAATGAGTGCCTTTGTTCAGTTTCTTCCCCGTGCAAGGCGACGGCCGACGACGTGAGTGGTGAGAAGGACAAGGAGAGGGACAAGGAGGAGCGGGAGAAGGAGGACATGGAAGTACTGCGGATATATGACGGCAACAGCTCATTGAGGAACCAGGCAAGTCCCTCGGGGAGGCTCCCCTCACCGAGGCCCTTCAGGTCTTCCGTACTGCCTCCGTCCCCAAGGTGGCGTCGGTGGCCCAGATCCGAGACACGGCCCTCAGGCGATTTCACATCCAGGGCAACCCCGAGAACTTCTACGTCACTCAAGTGCTCAACGATGGTAAGCACTCTAGGCCTTTATCATACAAAGAATTCTCCCTTACAATTAGACCAAGCTGGAATTCTTTTAGCTGGAGAGGAAGAGTCGCTGGAAGACCCGGTGCCCCTCCGTAACGTGAAGCGCCCTGAGGGCCGACGCGCCCAGATCTTCCTAAGACACAAGGACGACCCGGAGAAGGCCCTCGTCAAGATCTACGGAGGGTGGCTGAGGTTCGGGCAATACAAGTTACCATACTTCATATCCACCGTTTAAGAGTGCCAATGACCTTCTGTCCCATCACCGTATTCAAGGAAACCCTGGTGCAAGATACTATTGCACAGGCCTTGGATCAGTTCGGTCTGGATGCCACCTCGTGGAACAGGTACGTGATGTCGAGTTTATTGGATGAAGGCCGAATGTCAGGTACAACCTCATCGAGGTTTCCGTTGACAAGGGAATTGCTGAGCGAACGTGCAACCACCACGAGAATATGCTGCAACTCGTTCGCAACCTCCGAAAGGTAAATATTCCGCTTCTGGCGAAAGTTGACGAGTGACATGCAGGACTCGCTTCGCCGCTACCACGTTATGCGCTTCTACGTCCAGGAAAAGGAGGATCCTCATGATCATGCGGTAAGACGAATATTGGATTATGACAAAACCTACATATTAGGTCTTCGTCGGTAACCTTCCCGTGTCTCTGGCCCAGAGACAGTACGAACGCATCCTGCTCAAGCTTCTCGGAGCAAAAGGTAGTTTGGAGAAAGAGCAACCCATGAGAAGGTGTGAAGACTTGATCGTAGATATTACAGAGAAGCCGTTCACTGCCATCGGTCCCATCTACTTCGAGTACGGCAGTCTCGTCATTACCTTCAACACCGCCAAGGTACGCTCGACCATCGTACTGTACAGTCAGAAGATCTCCTCGAGTCACCAAGCCATGTCTTGTAGGCAGCCACAGCAGCCGTGCAGAAGCTGCAAACGGCCAGCTACGAGGACAAGAAACTGAACGTCTTGTGCCTTCCTAACGTCCAGGTTCGGTCCACAATGTTTTGAGAACAGTGCCAATGTTAAGCGAACGAGAAGACGAAAAATAATCCTGATTTCTGTAGGAACTCTTGCACGTTTTTTTGGCTCGTTCGCTTAACATTTAGAGCATTGTGGTTCATTGCATCCAAACGTGTGAAGATGTTCGTCTTCTCCTCTAATTGGGCCTCGCTGAGTGCATGTAGGGAATGAGATTAGCCTGCAAGTGGCAACGTTACCTTGACGAGCGGAGAAGTGAAGCGAAGAGAGGAGAGGAAGCACAGAAAGACTCGGAGAGGGGACAACGTCACGACACTCGCTGTGCATTACAGCACCGCTTCAGTTCCTTCCGGAGTCTAGAAGGAGGAAAGAGAGTTTGGGGTTTAGGAAAACGCTGGATCGGGGTCGAGGAAGTAATATTTACGATGATATGTGAAGAGTTGAAACATTATGACCGTGACGTATGTCTTTCAGCCCGGTATGCTGGCTCCCGATTGCGAGCCGCTTCTTGTTCTCGTAAACGTCAAATCGGGCGGATGCCAGGGAATGGAACTGATGAAGGCCTTCCGACGACTCCTCAATCCCTTCCAGGTACTGCAGTCCATTTAGGAACCATCTCAGCCCTTATTCAGGTGTTCGATGTCCTGAAAGGAGGACCACTGGTCGGTCTGTACGTCTTCCGTAACATTCCCAAGTACCGTATTCTGGCCTGCGGCGGAGATGGCACGATCGGATGGGTACTGCAGTGCTTGGACATCGCGAAGCAGGTAACGCTTCAAGTTCCAAAGAAGAGACATTCTTGCATAACAGCAGCACTCCCAACATAACAATATCAGGATGCCGCGTGCTTCTCTCCTCCGTGTGGTATCGTTCCTCTCGGCACCGGCAACGATCTGGCTAGAGTGTTGAGATGGGGCGGGGGGTACACAGGAGAGGAAAACGCTCTCGACATACTCAAGGTATGGAATATTACAGACAAGGGGTAATCTAATTCCGTATTCAGGATGTGATTGAAGCAGACGAGGTTCGACTCGACAGATGGGCCGTAGTCTTCCACGAGGAGGAGAGATCCCAGCCACCTACCTCGTCAAATGCAGAGGTACGCTCACTCTTCAGAATCTATGCCGTTCGATATATCTATAATTATTTATTTGCAAAAATAAATAAATAAATAAATAAATAAATAAATAAATAAATATATATATATATATATATATATATATATATATATATATATATATATATATATATATATATATATATATATATATATATATATATATATATATATATATATATATATATATATGCCATCTACCTAGGCACCGAACGAGGCGGGTACGATGACGAACCCCGAAGACCAGACATCGATGATCATCATGAACAACTACTTCGGAATCGGCATCGACGCTGACGTCTGTCTCAAGTTCCACAATAAGGTGGGCTTTACAATCGCATATCGTAGACGTGCCATTTTAACTAGAAGGAATTTAAAAGAGAAGGCCCTCCCTTGCAGCGAGACGCAAACCCCGAGAAGTTCTCTTCTCGACTTTTCAACAAGACGCAATACGTCAAAATTGGATTGCAGAAGGTATGGCCATTCTGAATTTTAAAGGGACATGGAAGCGAGAAATTTTGTGAAACCAAGCATGGCCATACTTCTAGAATATGTTTCTGAGACGATAAAAAAGATAATAGCGTTTGAAAAATATTTTTAAAAAATTTCCGGAGCGAGAAATATTTATTTGTTCCGGGAATACATCGATGCCATTTGCCTCGTTACTATGCGCTAAACGCAGTAAGACTGCGCCTTGGCTGGGAAACGATTTTTAGGATATCTCGCGAAGTAGACATTTTTGTGCACTCTGGTTTTGATTTCTATATTATTTAGGCGATAAACTTTCATATGAAAGCCAATCTTTTTTGGCTTCCATGTCCCTTTAACTCTGGTAAATAACAATTATAACATTCGTGCAGGTATTCTTCGAGCGTACGTGTAAGGATTTGTGGAAACGAATCGAACTGGAGGTTGACGGCAAGGTAAGCTTTTCCTGCTCTACTCTCTGGAATGTGGATATTTGAGCCGATTGAACTGCCCAACATCGAGGGCATCGTTGTTCTCAATTTGCTGTCATGGGGATCGGGAGCCAATCCATGGGGAACGGCCAAGGAGGAGCCACCATTCGTCAAGCCCACTCACTACGATGGACTTCTTGAGGTGCGTCTGGCAACCTTGCATTCTAGCAATCGGACGATCCCTGCAAATTATTGAGACGTCTGGTCCCGGTTACGAGATGCACGTAGGCCTTGTAGGTTGTGGGCATCACCGACGTCTCTCGCCTCGGTCTCATCCAGTCCAAACTCGCCGCCGGCATTCGCATCGCCCAGGGCGGAAGTGTTCGTTTCCCTTAGCCCCCCTTACGGTCGTCTATCTCGTATTCGACCTCCCCTCTTCAGATCAAGATCACGACTCACGAGGAGTGGCCAGTGCAGGTGGATGGTGAGCCTCACATCCAATCCCCGGGCACCATCACCATTCTCAAGTCCGCCCTGAGGGTAAGTCGTGTGCAATCATTAGTCTTCCACTCCATGGTCACTAGACGATAGTGAGTATGCTTGGACATGGTAGTCTCATTCAACATTCTCCTCCTGAGTTCATTCGTAGTGTGATGTCATACCATGTACCAATGATGATTAGAGTCATTCATCGTCTTCCCCTTTCGCTCTTCATTTCTTTTCGTTGTGTAGCCCTGGATACTCCCCTTCTTTTCCTCTCCCTCGGTTTGAACTCATTTCGATCCACGATCATTTCATCGTCTCTCCTCCCCTCTTCCTACTCTCCGGCTCCTTCACGCGATCTTCCGGCTCCCGGCTAGTAGCTACCGTAATCCTCTCCCCGCTTAGTGTGCACTGTTGTAGCGTGTGCAGCAGCTATTGCCTCCTCGAGAGTCGCTTTGTGCTGCGGCCTTCTCACATGGTTGAACCGTGGTGCTAACTACGGTAGCAAAGAGTAGAGACGGTGTACAGTGTTCCTGCACACAGCTTTCGCTCCCTTCCCTTCCCCAGATGCTCTCTATGCTTGCCTGCTTCCTGCAGCCCTTTCCCGCCCCCTGCACTGCTCCACGCTCTTCTCCCTCCACCTCTTCCCTCACCTCCCCTCTCCCCTTCTCCCTTCCTCGTCTTCCTTGTCCTCTCAGTCTGCTGCTGTCCAGTCCACTGCTCGTTCCCGTAGTTCCTTCCCTCTCCATGCCGTCGTCTTCGTTCCCTCCTCCAGTCCTCCTCCTAACCCCTTGCCCCGTCTCTCTCTCCGCTCTTGCAGGCCCAGATGCTCAAGAAGGCGAAGCGTAAGCGTGTGGGGGGGTCGACGGTGCGTGCGGTGGCGTCAGACGGCGCGTCGTCTTCGTTCTCGGCGCCGGAGGGCGCGGGGGCGTCGCTCGGCGTGCCGTCGGCGCTGTCAGCGACGCGGTCGACTCCCGATGCCCTGATGGACGACGACGACGAGGAGGCCGACGCCTTCCTCTAGCCACTCTCCTCACAGTAACCCCTCCGCCTGCCCTCATAACCCATTCGCTTTGCCCTCCCCCTCCCCCCCCTAGTCATCCTCCCCCTTCGTAGACCCCTCGGGACCCACTCACACTCTGTCCTCCTTGACTCTTGGGCTCTCCTCCTCTCACAATGTACTCCCTCCTCGTTCCCTTCTCTTCCTTCCTCTCTATGCATGCCATGCCTTCTTCGCTCCTTCTTCCCCCTTCTGTCGTTTGATTGCGTGCCGCACGCGCTCGCGAGCCGGGAGCCGGAAGGTAGGAAAGAGCCGGGAGTCCGAAAGGAGTGGTCATTCGCGTACTGTAACCGCGGCTTCTCGGCGCGCGAGTGTGAATGCCGCGCTTTCCCTCCTCTATTCCCACCGTTACCCCCCTCTCCCTCTATTGCTGCCCTCTGTACGTCTTCTACGGACGGAAGTGACTCGTGTTCAGCAATTGATTAATTTAACGACTCAACTCGAAGACCATTCACTTTCGCTTGTCCTCTGTCCACACTATGCAATCTCTATAAGCATGTACCCCCGATATACTGATCTTTCAATCCACCATAAGGATACTACTCTCCCATTCTAGAATACAGTAATTTGTTGGTCTTTCAATTGACTGATATGATCCCAATATGTTGTTTTTTTAGTTTTTACCCTACCCCCCGATTTCCTTGTCCTTGCTGAGATTTCATATCGAGGAGATATTTCCAGCGATGCTTGATACGTACCACATTCCCAGTTAACACCCAACTATCGTACGGTACATTTATTCGGGCTCGAATACGGGACTGTACGGGATTGTACCGTACAACCCCGTACAAGTCGAATTGCGGCCGTATACGGCAATTTCAGCCCTTTTCATTATTTTATTATTTTTTCTCGTGTCCAGTTGCACCATTAGACAAAGAAACATGGCGAAAATAGCTCATTTTCCAAAATCACTACCGTTTGCTGGCAAAGTCAGTTCGCGATAGCGAGGGCTGACGGACGACTCTGAGACTTACAGTATGCCTGGACCCGTGCTTCGTTGTCCGGTGTACTAACCTTTGAGGGTTTTTATCGCTGTTAATGTAGTAACCTTTGAGGGTAGCACGGGTCCAGGCATACTGTAAGTCTCAGAGT
>LS878962.1:146326-163039 GCA_900490955.1 Micoletzkya japonica | reverse complement strand
TAACGAATTGGCGCTCGGGAGAAGTATGCGCCAAACGAGGATCAAGAGGACTACTCAAGATCTCTCGGCACCTCGGACTGAGTGAGTTGTCTTGAAGAAGATTCGAAGTCTCTGACCTCTCCCATCTATATCAAGCAACCACTCCTTTGGAACCTCAGCCAATGTTAGTCCTGATAAAGGTGATAAACCAGAAAAAAAAAAACCAGAAACTACTATGTACTACATGTTATCTGTTCAGAGCATCACAATGCATTCTGCGAACCTGCGCTCAGGACTCGATCCCTATTTTCTTTATTCAACTTGCATTTTGAATGAAGAGCAGGTAGAATAATAATTATCCAGTATCAACATACCTCGTTAGCAAGATATAGTTTATTCAGCAAAACGTAACAATGGATACACAACGCGACGTAATGCTGCGCCATCTCAGAAGGAAGACAACTCTGGAACTTCCGGAAAGAGTACCGCTCGAACGAAGAGGTGATCCTGAAAATGCCGACTACGATCCGGTAAACTGATATCATCACTTCATGCTCACTATTGCTTACATCGCGCAGGCATTGCCAGCGTGTGAACATACAAACGACTACCTCGTCTGGCTACAGCTTCCAGAGATCCGCACGGTAAGCACAATGAAACATTTCGAGAACTGAAGGAGACGTCATCCAGGTGCTTCACATTCCCGATTCTGTACCACAATTCGAAATCTGCAAGTATCATTATTTGTATTTTCGTATCAAAATAATAAAATATTTAGTAAGCACGTAGAACGCCACTACACCCAACAATACGACACGATGACTTCGTATGTGAAGAAAGCAGTAGACGCAAAACTACGGGTATCACGTCACATTACTAGACTGTATATAGTTGTCATCCCTCACAGGTTATGTTCTTCAACGGTGATCTAGATCTAGAGGACATCCACTTCGTTTGTGCCCTTACTTAACCAAGTCATCCAAGTTCCAAAATTTTTTGCCCAACCGTATAGTGTCTCATTGGAATAAGTTAGACTCTTCCGTTGTTCTTTCTCCTTCCCCTGTCCTTTTCAAAAACTTCCTATAAAATCATTCCATTCTACTTTATTTGGTTATCCTCTATTTCTGTATTCACTACTTATTTCAATGTTATGATAAATTATTATTATTATTATTACCTCGATTCGGCATGTAATGTTCAACATGTCGCGCAATTCGTAGAGAGGCAAGTTCTTTTTTCAACGAGCACGTCGAAAGCTTCAAATTAAAGTTCGATCATGGAGAGATCAAAATCAAACACCGTCAACCATCGGATTCTGGACAGAATACCATGGTTCGTGAAAACCTCTCACTAATTACTCAAGTACATGGGAATGGTTTCAGGACTTGACTTTTTGACTGTTCGAGGAGCAGGCCACTTCTCGGCATCTGATCAGGAAAAGCCACAAGAATCATTGCAGGTAACGACTTACCTACTTCATTCGTGTAATCACCAATATCAGATGTTCTACAACTTCATCAACGGCCAAGACTATTCAACTCCTCTTCCTTGGACGAATGAGACAATACCGACACGTCGCCCTCACCACGAAAGGAGCACTCATAGGATACCTTTCCACCACAGAAGCACGACGAAGACGCATACTCTATCTCTACGGCAAAAAACGAATCTCAACCACACATACAATATACCACTACTACGGTGTCAAAGGTAAGTCCCCAGTGCCGAACTAAAAACAAATTCAGATTTCATCAACCATGCTCGGGTTTATATCTATCTCTACGATTTTGCTTCAAATTTAATCAAAATTATTATTGGAGGAAAACGAACGTCGAGAGAGTCGCACAATTCCTTCTGCTAACCGCCGTAAAACTTCAGCCGGAGCCGGTCATTAGCCTAAGCTGGCATTTTGCCAAGAGACTTTCACTGTATTTAGCGAAGTGCGCTGCAAAGATTTCTCAACCTTCCTTTTCTTCGAATAATAAGATTGCTATCAGATTTATGCAAGTTGCACCTGTGAACAAATAAATATGATTATATGCGACTCTTGCACGGTTAAATTTTGTGCTGCTCCCTGTTTCGTTCTGCTCTTATCATCAATTCAGCGGAGAAATGCGATAATGTGTGGTAGTAAGACGAGAGACAAAGGAAGAGAGAACACAGTGGATTAGGAGAGACGCAAACGGTGAAATTATGGTGTTATATGACGAAAAGATGATCACCGTCTTTAGATAAGACATGAATCTTGTTATACGGCCGCATGAGCTTGAAAGTAGAGTTTGAGAGATAAGAATACCATTCCGACATTTAACCGTAACTCCTTGTCAGTTGAGCGCTATCATTGTTATTACTCTTGGTGCCACCTCTGTCTCTCAGAAAACTAGTGCTGTCTCATTTGTTTTCGCGCTTCTTATTTACTCGACAGCGCGCTGACTTACTGCAAGTACGAATAATACCCTTCAAAAAGATTCCGTTTGAATTATTCTTCATAAATAGCGTATAATTTTTCTTGACACTTGCATGAATATTTATATAATCTCCTTTTTTCAGTATGTGGGTAGCATATGCTTTGCTCTTACTGCCAGCTCTATGGGCCGAACCGACCGAGGATTTGATCACTGAGCCTCTGCCTAACATGAAAGATCCTATCAATTTCCGCCAATTCAGTGGTTACCTCAACATTTCGGAATACAAGCAATTGTTTTACTGGTGAGTAAGGAAGGTTGGATATAGTGTACGCATTTGATTTAGGTATGTCGAATCACAGAACGATCCAGCCAATGATCCTGTCGTTCTCTGGTTAAACGGAGGACCCGGATGTTCCTCTCTACAGGTTTGTTGAATTAATACGGGATGAATAAACTGAGATATTTCAGGGGTTACTACTAGAACTGGGACCCTTCCGAGTGAGCGACTGGGGAAACACAGTTACAACCAATCCGATGAGCTGGAATAGAGTTTGGTTTGTTCGGTAGCATACAAAATAAACAGATCTTCAGTATTCGAATATTATATTCCTCGATGCTCCGGCGGGTGTTGGATTTTCCGTACGAACTGATGGATTGTATAATTTCACTGACGACGAGGTAAAGCAGAATAACAAATACTGAAGCAGCGCTTATAGGTTGCCGACGATAACCATCAGGCTATGCTGAAGTGGTATGAGAAATTCCCGGAGAGGTGAGCACTAGCCTCCAGCTAATGTAAACACAAAATCACAACAAGTTAATTTCAGAAAGACCAACGACCTATTCATCATGGGAGAGTCATATGCAGGCACATACATTCCTATGCTGTCCAATCGGCTTATCGATGACAAAACAAACTTCCCAATGTTCAAGGTAATAGCGTGAAGCGTCACAGACAGTAGGAATTGTGCTTTAGGGAATGTCGGTGGGCAACGGATGCTTGGACGACCGGTTACTGTGGAACAGTCAGATACAGTTCAACTACTATCACTCGCTAATTGACGAAACGTTAGAACCGCTTATAGTACACTAGGAAATCTCAAAGTTCTATCGTAGGTACTACATGCAAGCGAATCAATTATGCTGTCAAAACACATCGTCTACCGAATGTGATTATTATGACATGGTCTTCGTCAACTTCCATGTACAGTGTCATGGAAAAGTGAAAAAAAGTAAAATACTAATAAATACGTAAAGCTCTTCAGAGTATCTTGATGAACTCGGCCAATATTCTTTCCGGACTTGATCCATACTTCTTGTACTTTACTTGCTACTTGGACCAGAATGTGGTATGAACCAGAACTCTCATCTAGAACAGCCTTCAGATTTTCATTCAGCCCACTTCTTCATACAACAGTCAACGCGATGTGATGATCCGACATCTGCGAAAGAAGATGGCGGCCAAGTTACCCGACGGTGTTACTCTTCCTGCTCTTCCAAAGGGCGACGATCCCGAGCATCCTGATTATGATCCGGTACATCGCTAAATCCACCGAGACCAATTCATCTGTTTCAGAACTTGCCGCCGTGCGCACACTACGATGACTACTCTATTTGGCTACAATTGCCGGAGTTGAGGCCGGTAAAAACTCTCAACAAATTATAGACAATACGTTGCATTAAGGTTCTACATATCCCAGATAGCGTTCCTCCCTATCAAAGTTGCAGGTAGCTTTTCGGTTAAGTGGGAAAGTAGGAACATAGGAGAAAATTTTTAGTACGCCCGTAGAGGATAACTACATCTCGCAGTACGACACTATGACACCCTTCGTCCAAAAGGCTGTTGATTCCGGACTTCGAGTAAGCCACAATTCGAGCAATAATACGAAACATTTGATTACTTGAGGTGATGTTCTTCAACGGAGACCATGACTCCGTATGTAATGTACAGCACAACAGCCAGTTCATTGCCAGGTACACACCATTCGTGATGTTAGTTAGATAATCTCTAGACTTGGATACGCGCTCAAGAAGAAGTCTCACGCATGGAACAACGAGAAGGAGCAGCCGGCTGCGATTGGATACTGGACTGAATATGACGGTATTATATATTGTTACCTGAACTATAAACTAATAAACGCAGGACTCGATTTCGTTACGATCCGTGGTGCCGGACACTTCGCCTCGTCAGATGATGAAAAGCCGCGCGAATCCCTGCAGGTATGGCTGTGCTAACTCACTTGCTCAATCCCGGGCTTCAGATGTTCTACAACTACATCAAAGGAACGGACTACTCCACTTTGATCCCATCGGATACCACCAACTCCACGACCGTATCGCAGTTGCCTACTCAACAAGCCCCGACTTCTGCACAAACACAAGACAACGCCGAGACGACGCAACCTCAGCAGCAACCGGAATCCACTACAAAGGCACGTCGATCAATAGCTGCATCTTATAGCTCATCCAACCTACCATCGGGAAGAAGAATCAGTTTAGATCTCATCGTCCATTCTCGGACTGTCATCAGCTCTTCTTACTTTCTTCTTCTTCTTCTAGTCACTATGCCATTGCTGCTCGGGTCCGTTTGTGATAAAGTGCATTATGAGTAGGGAAGGAGACATTCGATATGACAGACAGCGGAGTGAAGAGGAGGGAGAGGGGAGAGGGGGGGGGGAGGAGAGGAGTGAGCACTTGCGCAAGGACGAGTCCCTCTGTGTGAGGGTCTGTCGTGGACAGATGGAGAGGGAGGACATGTCAGGGCTCGTTAGGGTCCAAATGGACCACGCATCACGAGAGGCTTGCGAGGAGAGGAGGAGATTGAGCAACCCGCGAAGATTGGTAGAGTAGCTAGAGGAGAAGGTATTGTCAACCACTGAAAGCATGTTTTAAAACTAGTGGGAAATGTATAAGCCTGATATGGCTTCAATACCGTAAAGCAAAACAATCTCGAGCAGATCCGCGCGAATAAGCTAATAAGTATACTCAAAATAAGTTCGCATATTCGACGTGATTGGGCGAACACGGAAACCGCACATTTCTTGAGCATTACAATATTTCGTGTGGAAGCCTCTTGAATTCACTTATATTTTGACTGAAAAATATTTTTTAAATAACGTTTCTTTGCATTAATCAGAAATTGTACCAATCTAGTACCTCCCCGCAGTGATTTTGAAGGGCAACGGGACTTGAAGGTGTAAGAGCAGTCGGATTTCCCCGTGTTCCCCATCATTCATCCATCTCTGTCCCTCTTTTTCTCTCTTTTCCCCCTTCTCCCAGAGTGTGTGTCTGGGGTGTAAAAAACGAAGCAGGGCGGCTCTAGCAAAAACGGCTGTCCAAAGAACTTTACAGCCCCCCTTCCCCCTTCTACGCGCTCCTTTGAGTTGCCGCCATCTGGGTACTCACACGGAAATTGGAGTACGGTAGCTAATCTGTCAGTCAGTCCTAATCCTCATCTGCAGGCCCCCCCTCCCCGGCCTCGCTAGGCTTTCTTTGGATGAGTGGACCCTGTGTCTCTCTCTGACTGCTACACTCTCTCGTCTTCTCTCTCGCTGTCTGCGTGTCTCGTGGTCAGTACTCTCTCGTCTCTCTGTCTGACCTAGGTGCTTTTTGTGGTGGGCAGAAGGGAAGGATGAGAGAAGGGGACTGTGTGAGGCATAAGGGCTGGGCACAGAACGAAGACTCGAATGAGCGCTATGAAGCGTTTGATGCATTTTTAGCAAGATGAAGCGAATATATTATTGGAGGAAAATGAACGTTGAGGGAGCTGCGCAATTCTTTCCGCTAATCACCGTAAAACTTCAGCCGGAGCCGGCTTTTAGCCTAAGCTGGCATTTTGCCAAGAGAGTTTCACTGTATTTAGCGGAGTGCGCTGCAAAGATTTCCCAACGTTCGTTTTCCTCCAATAATACAAATTTCAGATTCAGGAAAGCCTACGATGTAGATCAAAACGTTTCAGCTCATGTACGGGCTACCGTAACATGTGCTGTGGTTCGCATCTCACTTATTGTTAGGTGACTGCGAACGATGAATGCCCCATACGTAGGCAAGGTCTGCCGGCAGCTTACTGCAGTGGTCCTCCCATACACATAAATTGCGCTCTTTAGCTGCTATACTATTTTGCAGTGAGCTAACCAGTATTAGAAAAAGTTGTGCAGTAAGCTACCCAACCACGGAACCTGCAACCGTGCCCACCTATGGAATGCCCAATTAATCGACCATCTAATTCAGCTTTTATGTCTTGAAGGTCGAATCAATCGTCCCTCTGGGATAATGGGTATGAGAATCGATGTGCGTGTGGTCCAATCGATCACTTTAATGGGAAGGGGTATAGGCTAGCAGTCGATGAATGTATACCCGGTGATAGACCGATCAAAGCTATCGGACCGCGGTAACCATTCACGGGCTGCTTCAGGCTATTCAGGGGATGGGGAGGAGGGAGGGGGGAAAGGTCCCCCTTTAAGACTGTCGAAGGGATAGAGACCGACCTTGTGCGAGACTGCATGGCATACCAACTGAGGAGGGACTCTGTGGCAGGGAGGGAGGAGAGGCGTGGCTGACCCGGCTATGAAGAACGAACGTGGTATGGTCTGGAGAAGAACATCTGAGAGAGAAGGAGGGGAGGGGATTGCGAAAGACGACTGAGAACAGCACTGAATGACTCACGAGAGATGGTGAAAGACCCACCAGGACTTACGAAAATGGCCATGACGAGAGCTGGCTCGGGTAAGGAATGGCAGACCACTACTAGGGGAGAGATGAGGGGAGAAGAAGACGAAGGAAGAGGAGGAGGAAAGGACAGAGGAGGGGAAGGAGTGGAGAGGGAATACAGGAAGGGCACGAGCACTTCACTAAACGTACTATAGCCGAGTACACGAGGAGTGGGGGAGGGGAGGGAAGGAAGGCTAGACGTGAGTCAACCATCACAATAACACAACTATTTAGCTGTCGCGCGACTGGAAAAGTAGAAACGAAACGGAAATACAAGGCGGATAACGAAAAATCGAACGAAACAGTGCAACTTTGCAACCGTGTTGGTGCGGGATACTGTAATATTCATAATGCCGCGTTCAAGGTCTTGGCGGGAACGTGCATACAAGGAGCGCGAAGTTTTAGGCCCTTTGAATATTTTCTTTATCTGTGGTCGTATGATTGATGTCGGTCGTCTTTATTCAGCTGTTATGTGGACGTTTATTCATTTCTTTCAGTGGAAAATGGAACGGCACATGACCGAGTCCTCGGGTGAAGCCTTGAAGCTCTTTCGACAGCTCAAGTACACCATACAAGAGTTGCGGGAGCGACGCGTTCACGCCGAAAACTGTCAGTATTCCTATTCTATGTTTATTCTGGATGATAGTGAGAAATGGTTGTTGGCTCTTGCAAGTATTCAGAACGTTCAACGCGTTAAAATCATGATCATGAGCTGATTTGTCGCAAGTGTGATTTTGTTCAGTTGCCGCCGAATGCTTGGAGAAGCACTTGCAAGTTCTTCAGCAGAATGCGCAGCTAAGAAGGGACAAGGAGGACCTGGACGACGCTTTGGAGAAACAGGAACGACAGACTTCGCTGTACAAGCACAGAGTACCATCTAATCTTCTTTTCATTCTTATCTTGATCCCTTAGTCATTTCATGAACTGCAGATCATTGAGTGTCACCGTCAGACTGACGTTTTTAAAGGGACATGGAAGCCAGAATTTTGCCTTTCATATGAAAGTTTGTCGCCTAAATAGTTCAAAAACCAAAGCCGGAGCGCACAAAAATGTCTACTTCGCGAGATATCCTAGAAACCATTTCCAAGCCAAGGCGCAATCTTACTGCGTTTAGCGCATAGTAACAAGGCAAATGGCATCGAGGTTGCTACCTTTATCTAAATTTTCAGTCCGTGTGATGTTGGTTAGTCGGCGGACATTTGGAAAATTTTCGTAGTAAAAGTCCCTTTTGCCGGTGTGCGTGCGCGCGGGCCTTGCCCCAGCTGAGCATGGTCTCAAAAGATGCGCCATTTTCCAAACTATAACCTGGAATAAATGGAAAAGTGAAAACGTTCCGTCAAACGGGCGAATTTTGGCGCGGGAACGCCGATTTTTGCGGATTTTTCGATTTTCGTTTTGCAAGCGCAGACGCACCGAGGACCCTGGAATTCGCTTATTTTCACTTATTTTGTGTTATTCCCTGGTCACGTTCGATGCAGCTCGTCGAGATATTTCGATTGAGTGCTGGAGTGCCGCGAAATTCGCCGAACTACCCGAGTTCTGCCTCGGACAAATCTTTTTCAATTTGCACTTCTTTCTGTCGTTTTACTTTTTGTCGGAGGCCTCCTATTTTTGTTTTTCATGCTTTTTCTTGCTTTTCGGTTCTTTTCGACCAATTTGGACACACTGAATCCGAAAATCATAGTGGCCTATTTTATGCATGCTTCCCCGACGATTTCGTTGGTTCCCACCACGATTGTTTACGGTACCCGTGGTGTGCCGGCACACCACTTGCCTCCCGTGATACCGTTTAACCTGGATGAGCCTACCGTAGTCTTTTTATTATTTTATGTTTTATTTTATGCTTTTTTTTCTTATTTTTATTTTATTTTTATTGTTATTTTAGCTTTTATTAGTGCTTTTGTGCATGTTTTGAGGAATGGGTGATGACTTTGCTGGCAAGCAAGGGTATTTGCGGGATATTTTTGAATGCGACGATTTCACGGGTTCCCACCACGAAAGTACCTGAATTTGACTTGATCGTTTGAAAGTGGGCTTGGTTGGTCCTACCGTAATCTGTGTGTTATTTTAAATTTTTTTTCTTTCATTTATTTTTTTTAGTGTTTTATTTGATTAGTTTTTTTTATTTTTCCTCCTTATTTTCGACGACGGTTGCCAACTTTGTCGGTATTGCTGCTTAGGTGTCCGAGGTTTTCGATAATGCTGTCTTCGCAGGTTCCCACCACGAAGACATCTGAACTTCATATTATTGCCTGAATTTTGTTTTGAACTGTATTACCGTAGTCTAATTAATTATTTCGAATTTTATTTTGTACTTTTCTTTATTTTCTTTTATTTTGAATGATTTTGTTTTGAGTTTTTTTGTTGCTTTTTTTGTCGTTCGCACTAACTTTGTCCGTGATTTGTCCAATGACTTAATGGAACCCCAGATAGCTCTACTTAGTTCGTGATTTCCCCGATGAATTAGTGGAACCCCAGATAGCTCTACTTAGTTCGCGATTTCCCCGATGACTTAGTGGAACCCCAGATAGCTCTACTTAGTTCGCGATTTCCCCGATGACTTACTGGAAGCCCCGATAGCTCTACTTAGTTCGCGATTTCCCCGATGACTTAGTGGAACCCCAGTTAGCTACTTAGTTCGTGCTCTTCAGCTGATTTCCACTGGTTTTGGGGTTCCATTTTCTCCCTTTATATTTATTGTTTTGAGGGTCTTTGTTTTGAGGACCCTTTGTTTTGAGGGTCCATTTTCTACCTTTATATTTATTTTTTTCCCTTGGGTTTTTAGGGTCCATTTTCCCCTTTATATTTATTTTTTTTTTCCTTTTTTCAACCGAGTTCAACTTAGTTCCGCTAGTACTCCCGGAACAAATAATTATTTCTCGCTGCAGAATTTTTAAAAAAAATTAATATTTTTCAAACGCTATTATCTTCATTATCGTCTAAGGAACGCATTTTAGGATATTTTATCGTGTTCGGTTTCAAAAAATCTGTCGCTTCCATGTCCCTTTAATGTCAATCTTCCGTTATAGTGGTAACCATTAGCTCGAGATTTACGACAACGTTTGAAGGAGAACGATCTGAAGGCTACGGTAGCGGGTTTGCTAAAGGAGAAGAAGCAATGGGAACGAGAGAAGACTGCACTGGAATCGAAAGTGCGCGAACTTCTTGGACAAAGGGTTCGTTGGTTTTGATCAGTCGAGGTTTACCTTTCCAGACATATTTCTTACATGTGATTTGCGATTCTTAGCTTGTCTGATCGTGAACTTCATAACATACATGGGCAACCATCCAAGCAATAGTTTGAGAAACGGGCCTACCAATGTACAAATTGTCAAGCCGAACAATTGAAAATGTCTATCAAAACCGGGCATGCTAAAGTAAACCCCGAACAATATTTATATTATATTTAGTCCTACCACACATACTTCGGGTCGGTGCACACGTATTTGAAAGTTTTTGAGAACAGCAAAGGGTAATGTTTCATAATGCTCTGTGATGAGCATTGTAATTTTATACTATTTTACGAATCTTGAATTGCACGTGTTCAGGCATCCTCGCATGCTCAGTTGTCGGAGGAGAGTGAAGTGAGCACGACCTCTGGCATAGACACTTCGTCGGCCGTCGACTACACGAGTACCGACTGTTCACTTCTCTCCGTTGGAATCACTACTCCCGATTTCAAACGGCGAAGGCCTGCTGCAACCCTCGGACCGATCGAGGTGGGCTGTGCTACTCTCTTTCTTCCCATAAATTACGTTCTAGTCGGGCAAATTGTAAAATAAAGAAGTTATTAATATCGGGTTGATCGTAGGTCTTTGTTTCGAGGGGTAAAGCCTACGAATAGCGGGTGGCCCGTACCAGGGGATTCGGTTGATTAATTCGCACTCTTGTATGCTAGCAGGGCTTATGCAAAGTAGTTTGCGAGAGAAGGGCAGCAGGTGAAATGGGACTGGTAGTAGTGGTGTGATATGAGCTTGGTACGTGTCATACAGGTGAAGTGTATAGCTCATTCCAATGCTGACGCAGATATCAGTCCTTTAAAGGGATTTGGTCTTTTGAACGTGTGCTTGTATATGTATATCGTCCTCCTAAAGACTCAAAAATGACCATATCCGAACGATGTGTGGTCTCCTTCTCCCCTGTCCCTTCTCATTTCCCCGTGAGTAGTTGGTTACTCGGAGTGATCCCTGATGCCTTGCCCTGGGTCCCCTCCCTTCGTTCGCGTCCTTTCCCTCCCCTATTCCTCATTCTCTCCCCTTCTTCTTCTCCTATCCCCTCCCTCAGTCGCGATGTCCACTCACCATTCCCAATTGTGCCTTCCTTCTATTCTCTTCCCTCGCTCTCTCTATTTCTCTGTGCTCTCTCACTAGACGCGGTCCCTCGCCCTTCCCTCCTTCGCCCCATCTCTGCATGGCATATGTGCTGACCCTATACGAGGGAAGCATTGACCCTCACTCTTTCCCTCCTCTCCCTTCAAGGGTGTAGGGGAGAGGGAGAGCGAGTGGGCGGAGTCTGCGTCTATTTCTCTTTCCCCCTCCTCCCTCTCCCTCTATCCCTTGTCCCTCTTCGCTCTCGTTGTCTGCGCTCTCTTGCTTTCGCGTGCTCTCTCGTTCCTCCTCTCCCCATCACGTGAGTGACCTCCTAGGACGAGCGAGCGCACAGCACGGGGTGTCTCGCAGACGTCCGTCTAACAGTCTGCCCTCTCGTCCCTGCCTGCACTCTCTCGCTCGCTCCTCCTCTCCCTCCGCCCGTCCCTCCCACTCGCAAGCACTCTCTCCGTCCCTCTCTTCCGACACGCGGCGCGCATACGGGGTCAGCATCGCCAGTACCAAGCGGTCGCTCTGCGGGCCGCTCTCTCTCAGTCGCCCCTCCCCTTCCCTCCCTCTCTTCCTTCTCTCTCTGCGTCCCTTCTTTCTCTCCCTTCTATCGTGTAGGAGAGGGCGGCGATGACTGCTCCCTCTCTCGCTCCCTTCCCCTCCCCTCTCCCCCCTCGTACTTTGCCCTACAGTATCCCTTCCCTCATCTCCCCCTTCCTCTTCTTCTCCTCCACTCCTCAACTTCCGGTCAGTACTCAACCGCTCGGATTATTTCATTCGGGTCTACCTCGCTTTGCACGGATTGGCTAAACCCGTAATGACAATAATTCGAGTGGCCAAAGTACGATGACCCCCTTCCCTGCCTTTCCCTCGTCCCATATAAGATGAGAGTCCCCACTCATCCCCTCTGCTCAGTTCTGCTCAACCCAACACTGATTCCGTTTCGAAGTATGACTTACGTGTCGCCCAATATTCTCGGCCGCAACCCGTAACGTTATATTTCGGACCGATTGTGTTCCGTGCAGACGATTGGCCTTTTAATCCCATCGTGTAGTGCCCCCCTCCCCTGATTTTACATGGTCAGACTTCTACTCTCCCCTTCCACCATCCTGAACACCTCTGGTGGTACGATACAGGGTGTACGGTAGTCCGGTAGGTCAGAGAGGATATACCCGTAGCCTTACTGTCCGGAGGTGTCGGTGTGTGACTGTATCGGAAGTGGTTGAGTAGTCTGAGCTGACGTGTCCTCTCCCCCCTTCCCCTGTATCTGCTTCCTTCATAGTCGCCTTACCTTCCTTGAATCCGTTCCCCTGTCCATTGTCCCTCTTCCCCCTTCTATCCGAGTGTTCCCTCTCGTGTCCCTCTTGCCATCCAATCGTCTGTCTCTACACTCCCCCTCCCCTCGTAGACCCTCGATTTAGTCCCCCCCCTCCTAACTCATCTTACACTTTAAACGGACGACAGACACTGACCGAACGTGGCGCCTCGAATGGTCAATGATATAGATACTACCGATGACGAGAGGGGAATGAAAAGAAAGGGGAAGAGATTGGGGAGATGTGTCGTGCTGGTCTGTACAATGTACTAAGAGGACATACGGGACACACTTGGCATATCAGGAGCATCTGTATTGACAGAGAAGGAAAGGGGGGCTAGGGAGAGAAGAGAGAGAGGGAAGGGACGCGCGGCCCTGATGGTACTACAGAGAGCGGTATCGATTGACGGACAAGTGGAGGGGGCCGGGCGGGAGATGGATGGAGTGATAGGGAATGGAGGGGAGGGAAAAGGACATTGGAATGCAAGACAGAGGGAGGAGACGGGAGGGGAACTGTCACAAGTGATGAACAGAGGACGGAAGGAGAGTATCCTGAGATGGTACGGTATGGAGAGGGGAAGGATAAACATGATAGAGGGATGAAGGGGAGGATACTCTAGTGAGAGGAGTGTGAGTGGAGAGTAGAGGAGAGGGTTGCGAGATGGATGGATAGGGAGGGAGAGAGAGGGAAGACGAACGCAGCTGTCGACGGTTGCATAAGGACAAGGGGGAAGGGGTACGGTAGGGAGATGATCTATAGATGGGACAGACTCAGAGTTGTGAAATGACTGAGGGATTGCGAAAGACTTGGAGACGTCTTAGAAGGGATGGAATACAGGAATCGGCGCCTTCGTCGACCGTTCGGAAGAGTCTTCGGAGTGTGAAGGCAGCATCGATGAGACCTGTTGGACTACCCAGACCAACGAGGGAAGGGAATGGAGGGACGACGAATACGAATAGGTGAGAAGAGAAGGGAGGAGGGGGGGGGAGAAGACGAGTGAATACTCTCGGAACTGACACACACACAGACACGCACTCTGAGAGACTAGATGGACAGACATACAGACAGGAGGGGAAAGAGGCGTTGTTTTGGTTCACGTGGCACAGAGAGGGAAGTCACGGACTGACTCGGAGAGGGTCTGTTGACGAGGAGAGGGGAGAGGGGATGGGGTGAATAGACGGGCTCTGATTCGCAGAACGAGGCTTGTTGTGACGACGGACCCGTAGACGATGTTTGACGTGCAGGTACCGCGGCGCGTCGCGTGCGTTGCTGCGGTCGGAGGGCGGCGCGTCGTCGACCGCCGACGCAGACGCGACCGCGGACACGCGTCTGACTCCGCTCGCGTGCGTCGCTCCGCGTCGACCCGCGCGTCGCAGTCGATCCGTGCCAATGAGGAGTCCGGTAAGGGATTGAGGGGGACGATGATGGTTAGCTGGGAATGGGGAGGTGGAATATTGTGTGGGCATTGTGTCATTCATGCAATGAGTGTTCTTGGTGATGTGTAAGCCACGGTGAATGACGGTATAGCATCCCAAGAATGAGTGATTCATGTATCTACAAAGTATCCCTTCCTATGTTGCATAGTCCCCCTCATTCCCCCTACCCCTTCCATTTCAGCACCATTCCCTCTCCTCCATTCGCCCTTCTCCATCGATCGTGCACGCCACAAGCGACGAGCGTCTGTAAGTAGTCGTCGCTGTATTTCCCCCTCTCTCCCCTCGTACTAGTAGAGGGGGAGAGTTCCCTCCATCCTCCTCCCCTTTCCCTCATTCATTCCCCCTCGTTCCCTCGTCTGCTCTCCTCTCCGTCTCTCTCCTGTACTCTGCTTCTCTGGCACTCTCGTCGCTCTGCGATGCCCGCTTTCACTTCAGCTACGAAAGAGAGAGGCGCGAGGGATTCGCGAGAGGGAAGGGAGTCTCTCCCTATTCCCTCGTAGTGGTCACTCTTCCTCCCTCCATCTAGTGAGAGGCTTGATCCGTCTCTCGCTCCCCCCACTCTCTCACTATCCCATACTCTCTCCCTCTTCCCTCTCAACTGAGTAGCAGGCAGTCCCGTCCATCGGTGCTGTCTATCCACTCTCTTCGCTCTCCCTCTCTCTTCTTCCTCCCTCTTCCCTCACGTGCTCTCGTAAGCCTTGGGAGGTCTCGTGACCCTCTCTCTCTCATCTCGTGAGAGAGCGCGACGCGCTTGCTCCGATTGGACCGTAGTAGAGTCTCTCTCTCTTTATCCCTTCTCTCTCCCCTTCTACTCTCGACAGCCTGCTATTCCCCTCCGTCTATGCACTAGTCAGCTTGGAGAGGGACAGATGGACGAAGAGAAGAGGAAGAAGGGGAGAGAGAATGGATGGGATCAATTACCGAGAAGGGGAGGAAGAGGAGGATAAGGGAGAAGCTGAGAGGAATTGTAGTACGAGCAAGGAGGGGAGGGGAGGGTGTGGGAGACGGTCGGATATTACTTACTGTTTGGAACTGACGGACCTCGATTGGAATGGGTATATTCAAATCATGCATGGGCAACCTTCCTCGCAATATTTTAAGAAACGGGCCTACCAGTGTACGAAATCAAGCCTACCAGTTGAAATTTTGTAGGAAATATAGGCCTACCAAAGTAAAATTCCGAACAAATGTGGGCCTACCACCCATACTTCGGGTCGGTGCCAACGTATGGCCAAATTATGGTCTATTGTGTAGAGGTTTAAAATCGGTTCCTTTTCGACGATATGTTTCGTTGTTTTCGGTGGCCAGGCACGTCGCGGTTATGAATGATGTGTGAAACATAAGCATCAAAAGTAACCGATTTTAAACCTCTACTATTGTGACCTTTTTAATGTGAATCAAGGCCCTTTTATCCCGTTCTCCATTAAATAATCAAGGCACTTTTGAGTTCAACGACGTCACAATTTGATCTATGGGAGAGATGGATGACCATGGGAAAGAGAGTGTACGGTGGAGGGACAGAGGAGAGGGGTCGCTTGGGATTGGGTTGGAACGAGTAGACTGCTGCTGTCATACATGGGCCAGTGTTGTTCTGCAGGCTCGCTTACAGAATTGGAAAAAATATTGGCAATCCTCCTTGCAAGTGTTTTATACTATGATTCTCTGGTGCAGCAGTACACCCATCCTAATGTCGGATCGGACAACTTCGCCCATGTATGACTGTTGTGGGGGAAGTGTGGAGACTGAAATGGAATACGAAGGGGAGGAGGGAAGAGGAATAACACTAGGAAATAGACACCTGAGGGAAGGGGGTGAAGATGAGAATATGGTATGGGCAGAGAGGGCGCGAGAGGTGTATGAGGGACAGGGGAGAAGTGATACGGACGGGGGATAACACGCGTTCGTGTATAGGGGAGGGAAGAGGGATGACGGACTAGACTGGAGGAATGGAGAAGGGTGTTGGAGGGAGACTGCCATGTGGTCGGGAAGACCTCTCTGAGCTCCTGGTCAGGGGTTACAGACTGTCAGTCTGAGCGTTGCTGTTTTGCCCATGTGCATGGGTATTAGTGTTGACAAAGTCGGGAGAGATTTGAATTTCTACTCACGAAAGAGCGGTGAAGAATGAAGAGACGCAGGAGTAAAAGGAAGGGAAATGAAGCATTCTGTCCCGATTTTGCCAACACTAATGGGTATACGAGGGGATACGGACGGTGTGATTGCTTGCCAAGTTGGGGCTCGTCCACGATTGTGATGGAGTCTACCGTATCTCCCCCTGCTTCTTCCCTGTTGTGATGATGTAGTCAGTCCCGAGACCGTGTTATCCTGTCACAATCAAGGGAGTAATCTCTCTGTCGATCGACTCTCATCTATTTGCTCATCAATGGGCCATAGAAAGAGAGGGAAGAGGGAGAGGAGAGGGACGACGGTGTCCTTTGGTGTGTTCGCCGCCGCTATCTGTCGATGTACTCTCCCCCCCCCCCTCTCCCTTGTATGTTGTCTCTATCGACACGAAAGTGCAACGACACAGAGAGAGTGGACGACAGTCCCC
>LS878962.1:120623-131669 GCA_900490955.1 Micoletzkya japonica | reverse complement strand
ACTCGAATTGAGCGGTGTCATTCGTACACCTTTTAGCATTCAAAGCATTTACTTTCCGATTCCACAACGGGAAAGGCGTTGACTCTCGGAAGCAGAGTGAGAATGTCGGAGATGGTACGGTAGGTCGTGCATTGGGTCAGATAGTGAACGGGCCTCTTCATGATTCGGTTCACACGGATCGAGTGAAATCTGGCGAGCAAAAATTACTATCTATGGGAGAGCGTCATACTTATGTTTCAGCTTCTACGTAAATAGTGCTCAAATAAACTGGGATTAATCTGGGAAAATGCGATTGAGTAGACAATTGAGAAGTGTACGTCGATGAAGAGTGCGTGATATCGGGAAGGTAGGGCAGGTGCTTCATTCGAACGATCGAATCGTAGATTGACGGCTGGAATCGGGCTGCCACAGCATTCGCCACGATCACCGCACACTGAACTCCGGATTACCTCACAATTATTGATGCACGAAAGGTTCTATATGAGCATTTACTAAGATCGTTCTGTATTTACAAGTCACGTTCAGAGACACTTACCAGAACAGGCAACATGACCATCTGTTGGTTGGTCAATTCGTAGATGATGACGACCACAGAGACAGATCGAGTAACAGCTCCCGCGAAGGCTGCGGCTCCTGAGAGGGGTACGGTAGGGTTTCTGTAGTTATTGAGCGGAGATTGGAGGAATGAATAAAGAGGAACTGGCCTGGACCAGTAAAGCCAACATTCAATAGTTCTCCATCGATCTAATGTTCAACAAATACTGCACTGATCTGATAATTTACTTACCTACAACTGCGTATATTCCGGGGTAGACGTCTTGTGAGGTATTCCAGAGATGGTCGTTGATTTCTCCATTGAACACAACGTGAATCAGTTCACCTGGAATAATGAAAGAGCGTTTAGTTATGTTTCAGACTATCAATACTGTTATATAATTCGCTGAACGTCTGTCCGTGGACATGACCAAAGAACACTCAAATAGATGTTTCGCAAATTTGCAAAACCTCCTCCACCTAGCGGTGTTTGAACCCGCATGGCACCCCCTATAGTCAGCTGGCTTCCGAATTGGGCTAAACTGACACTTTCATGATTGGTGCGGAGATTGTACATGACTGCAATTGACGCCGCGCGGCCTATTCGCGCCTGTTTTTTTCGCACCAATAGCAAAGCTTATCGTTGAGAAAACGGATATTGGTGGGACAAACATAGAGTAAAACGTTCAGAGAGCTGTGTTATATGGAGAGGAGGGTGTATAGCACTGCCAAAGGGTAGAGAGGAGAAATATAGTAGAGGATTGAGGGATAGTTTCTAATTATAAGACGTTTGCCCCGCTTCAACTACAGAGACCCGATTGAGGGGAAATTCTAGAACTAGAACTTTTTGTGTGGATAAAGGGGTAATGACACGTTGCTTCAAATTATTTTGTAGATGTCAACTTTCAAAATATCTTATTACGTAGTGGACGCGTAGATACACAAAAAGCCAAGACACTGCATGAAAAGATTCTGATGAATCAGCAACACTTTAAATCATCAACACTTTAAAATATGCAGAGATCTGGCCAAGAATTTTGGGACACGCCAGTCGGGTGAAGCGCCGCGAAGCGGCGCGTAGCCCGGCTGGTGTGTATATAGACATAAAATGAGAGCGGCATTACGCAAACGTTTGTCGAGCGTGATATAACATCTTATAAGACACATAGTTATATGGTTGAGGAAAATGTTCCGTCAGTCGTCTCATTCCCACTTCCGACGAGAGTGCGAAGCGGTATGAAGAGATTCTAGACAAAGTAGGAATGAGTTTGCTGACGGAATGTTTTCGTCAATAATGCTTACCGACAATACGCCCGAGACTCGCTCCCAACACGAGAAGAGGCATAAAGTTGCCGGCGGGAATGGGAATTGTTGAGGCGATGATGGAGAGGATGAACTGAACGAATTCCGATGATTGTGGAAGCGGACTACGTATTATCGCTATTCCATAACATCTTGCTTTTCAGATGTAATGCCTACTTTCAATGTATACCATCCAAAAGGACAAACATAGACGACGCTGAAGATGGTAAGTGTAACGAAGACCGAAGTGTGCCCGTCGGTCCCTCGCCAGTTGACGATTTCACTCTGAAAGGCGGTACCTAGATACCTTTATAGCTATTCATTCTTCGTTGTAATAGGCCAGAATCTAAGGGCTTACAAGATGACAAGACCGAGTGGCATTCTGGGCTTCGGTCCACGCACACACACTGAAGAGTTGCGGGAGGGTTCGAGAGAATTTGACCTTCAAAATTAATGTTCTCGAATTATCATGCAGTACGATTAAATACATCGTATTATTCTCTTTAAAATATAGCTTGTGAAACATACATATTACTGTTTCCAAGAAGACAAAAATAAAGCCATACCCTTCCGGATAGCAAACGTCCCGTTCCTTCTGGAAATGTTATGAAACCGATGATGAGAGAGATGAGAATCGGGTACAGAATCCAACTGAACCGCGTTAATTTACGAAACTGATGGTTTACTATAACAATCGCAATCTTGCTCAATAATTTTACACTAAAGTGACCTAAAACTAATGTAGGAAATAGAGATGATCTAAGGACTTGGATTTAAAGGGCCCCTTCAGGCAATATCTACCATATGCATTTTTGGCATCATTCGATAGCCCTCAATGTCCTGAATCTCATCCGCTCTCCTTTTTAGTTGAAACTTCGCCGTTGCTGAGAAAAAGCTATGCAAAGATTTCTATCGCTGTCTGCGTCTCTTCATTCCTCTCTTGTCTCTCGCAATCAATCAACCGCTCTTAATTGGTTATCTCTTGGAATGAATGAGATGGATGGAGGGACCCTTTAAAGGGCCCCTCTGAGCACTTTTTAAAGGAGCCGTACCACGAGTTTCTGACCATATTGGCTCTTTACGTCATTCAGCAGATCTAATCATCCTGATCAGGTAATCTGAGTTTTGTGCGATTTCATTCACTCTCCGCGGAGTAGTGACGGTGCAAAGAGCAACGCGCTTTTTACAAAATCGGATATATTAGCTTACTGAGATGGGATACAGCTCTGAATTGTTGTCAAGATGATCTTTACATTGTTCTGATCATTTTAGTAAAAAGAAAGATCGGAAAAGATGGGCGGAAAGGCCTAAATTGATATATCAGGGTAGCGCGGGAATTCAAATCCTACCGTACTCGTGGGCCGGCTCCTTTAACCCCCTGGTTTCTTCATCTCATATGAAAGAGCAATGTCGAAAACCTACAATCCTGCATTTGCATCTTTTTTCCCGCCATTCACTGAGCGAAAATTGTCTAAGTGAAATTTCAATGCGCCTATTCCCTAAGGGAATAATTCCCTAGCCTGCGAAATTTCCCTAGCCGGCTAGAGAATTGGAGCGGCCTGCAGAAGAGAGTACCACGAAAATTCACTAATGGGCGTTTAATGAAATTTCGTCCCAAACCTGAGTATTGTAAGTAAAAACTTGTTTTATATTACTTTATATTGACATTCATGATCAAAGTCATTTAGTTCGGTGATAACAAGCTTAAGAACTAAACAAATACAGACTGTTCTTCTTTTTGAGCCCGAAAAACTAAAATAAGGGCATTGATTACGGTAGATTTTGAACGACAGCGTTGCGTTGCGGCGCGCTTGCGGCTGTCTCTGTTTTCGCGTTTCACTTTTTATATTTGTTTTTTTTTCCACTGTAATCTAGATATCTGGCATTTACCATTACGATTAGACCCTTATATCGTTTATTCACTGTTTCTATGACCGGAGAACTACTTGCGAGCTGCTCTCCGGTCATTTCACCATCTTAATCCTCATCAGTGCCGTGCAGGGATGGCTTCGGTGGCAAGTTCTCCCGACCGGCCGTTTGCCATCTCTGCCTACTCAACCATTCCAAGGACGACATAATGGGGTCCGGTGCAAGCTGTTCACGACCGATGAATTTCCCTTCTGCGTCAAGGTGACCATTTCGATGTTTTCCCCTCAATGATATGTGTTTTTTTACTTCTTTATCGTATATAAACTAGAGTTGGCCAGTTAGATCATGAGCGATCTAGATCCTCCCGCTCATTTCCTCAAGAGTGATCATGAATAGAGTGTAGGAGCGAGATCTGGAGGCTTTAGATCATTTCATTCGTCCCTCTCCCTCGGTGATGGTCGCTTGCGATGAATGTTTCCCTCCTTCTGCCTTCTGGGACTATTTTAACCTCGATAACGAAGAAGATAAGGCCAAGTTTTCAACCTTTCTTGTGCACATTTGTAGGCGCTCAAAAATTCGTTCTGAGATACTGTATCGCAGTTATTTTGCTGAAAAAAATTTATTTTTTTAAAATTTGAATTAATAAAAATTTGAATTTTTTATTGTTTTTTCTATTTTAGTATTCTATGTATCCCGATAATAATAAAGATAGAAATTCTAAATAGGGAAAACAGTTTTGGGGTGGAATATTCCAGTAACATTCCAGTGTCCTTCCGGTCAAACGATTTCGGCCAATTCTCAATCGATTTTACAAACTTTTTTGTTTGAAAGCTCTCTACTAGCTGTTTTCGAAAAAACTCGCCGCGAAAGGCCCACTCTCTGGTTACGGTATCAATGGTCCCGACTGAGGTGAGGCGTGATTACGGTAGCTTTCATGACTTTTTGAAATCGATGTTTAGCTTGAATGATAAGCGGGCTACTTGCAGGCTTGACAAAAAAGAGAGAGGTGGAGAGGGAGGGAGGGAGGCATACGAGAAGGAGTCAATGTACAGGGAATAACTATCTTTGCAGAGCGGCTACTCTATGGGATGGATGGCAGTGACTGGTCGTGACTGTAGAAGCGGCGACAAACGTGTGTGTTCGAGGAGGACGGATTTCGAGACCTTCATTTATTGTTGTTTAAATAAATAATGAGCTCTGAATGATCTTATATGAGCAACATGAAATGGATGGCGAGTGTGTGTATCTGGAATCGCACAATAATAGTGACTATAGATGAAGTAGGGAAGGGAGGGAGGGAGGGAGGGGTGGGGGTAGGGATGGGGGAGCAGGCACCCACAGTAGCCTTTGCGACCGTCGGACTACCGTATTACTCGATTCCTACATTTAATTTACAGCGACTAACGGGCCCGTCGCCTAGTACCGGCGCCCCACGCGTCGAAATTTCACTAATGGTCAATTAGGGAATGTTCAGATGCGCGCTCGGCTGAAATTTCACTAGAGCTCTTCTAGGGAATCAATTCCCTAGCCGGCTAGGGAAATTTCCCGGTGGTATCGTGTGGTAGAGAATAATTCCCTAGCGGGCTAGTCAATTTTCGCTCAGTGTTCTCCGCTGTTTAAATTAAGCGAGAAGTTGTATGCAAAGTTACATTGCTCTTCAGGGACCGCGCGAATACGAATGTCATTTCGTGAATGCTGTAGAGCACGAGCGGTCTGATTCGTAGGCATAGTTCATTGAAGGAATTGAGACATATGTCTTCTGAAAAGGACAAAACTGAAGGAATGTCTAAAATACGCTCTTGAGGAATCGCAATGTGCTCAGAGGGGCCCTTTAATTCTATGTATACATAGATACTACTCACTATCTCTGGAAGATCCGCTTTGAAAGCCAATTGCGCCGAAGAAAAAGTACGAGACTGCGGTGTAGTAGTACATAAAGAGCTCCGAGGAGACCGCACAGGACTCTGAGAGGGTACGGTAAGGAAGGGGAGGGATACGGTAGCAAGAACAAACCCGAGAAAGGCAAAGATTGGTAACTCCTCAACCACGAAGCCTCGACCGGTTGGGAAGAAGGTCTGGTAGTAAGCGAAGAGTCCATCTGAAGAATTTCGGATTACGGTAGATGGGAGTACGGGATTACGGAGATGGGAGTACATTAAAAGGAAGAAAGGAGAACTTACCACTGTTTCCTTTGATAACGGGAAGCAGTACTCGCGTGAGAACTGCAGAGATCGCCGCAGCGAAGAATCCACGGAAGTAATTACGTACTGCGAAGAAGACTGAGGTTACTTCGATGGAGAAGAGAACTCCTGAGAGTGAGAGGGAGGGAGTTGGAGTATGACAGGATGAGGAGGTATCCGAAGCAATAGATAAAACGTGTGTGAGAGAATTTACAAAGAGTGAGGAGGACAAATTCTCGATGATTTTCACTGATCAGTATCTACTGTAACGACAAGGGGAATGACAGGATATGTGTGTGTGTGGGAATGGTTATAGAGGGTGATCTACTGTCGAATTGCCAGCACTATGAGTGGATTCTCGCCAGACCTCCGATGGGCGCGGAGAAAGTGCACGCGACGCCCACGGCACAACCCGCTGCCAGCATCTCCGTACTACGGGATTCGTTCTCGTACAGAACCTGAGAGATGGAGGGAATGGCTGAGGGAATCGGCGATTCCGATGCATGACTAGAGTTCTGTGGGAGACTCCTTCATATGTCATTGGGAGAACCCTGCGTGCGACGGGCGAGCCAACAGAACGTACACAATGTAAGAATGAGTTTACTGTCGGAACTACGTCACAACATTCTGGACCTTTGGAAAGCGAAAATGACCAGGACATCATCTTTCTTGAGCTCCAGGCCTTAAGAGTCGGATTGATATTAGCTTTAGTGTCTGTCATGATGCCCTTCCTTTCCCATTCCTAATATTTTAATCGTGGTGCGCGGCACACCGATCTACCGTATTAGTAAATGTCGGAATGATTTTTCGCTTTCCAAAGGTTTTGCATTGCGGCAGAACACTGTGACGTATACATCGCCAGTAATGGATAAGTTAGAAGGTATGAGACCTTAGATCCCTTGCACAGTCGGAAGAGGTGCGATGCGAGGATGGAGGCTATGTGCACGAAGGGACCCTCAAATTCATTTCAAATACTACATCTAAGGTAGAGATCTGCAATCGAGTCCTTTTGATCAATATGTTTCATTCCTTTCTGTGAGGATGCGCGTCGCGGCTATGAATGATGTATGAAACATGAGCATCAAAGGGACTCGATTGCAGATCACTAATCTAAAGCCGCCTCTCAATTGCATTCATTTTGTTTCACATGTCATATTTATCTCTATTACCTATGAGCATTCGGTCTTTCTGTTCTCGTGGTCGGCTCTCAATTTCGTCTCTCCCACTTTCGTCTTTCAATCAAGAGCAGTTCGGCCGTCTCCTTCCCCTAGCAAGATGTAGCGTTCTTGGGGAAGTATCGCTAAGAGAAGATCAGGGAGCATTCCACTTCAAGACTTCTGAGCCTCGGGTCTGGTTTTTGAAGATTTCTTTCTTACGAAGATCTCCTCACCTCCCTTCTTTGGAATTCCCCTTCCTTACGAACCCGATAAAGGCTCTCTCTCTCTCTCTCTTTGAGCGTTCGTTACCTGCTACGATTCTTGTTGCGTACCTCCTTTCCAATAGGCAATCCACTGCTCAGAACGAGGGTAAGGCCTAGAATCTTGAACACGAGGGTTCTCATAGAGAGATATCCCGACAGTACAACTCCACGTAGAATCGTCTTCATCTCAGGTATCCCCGCACCTGCAAACATCTATTATCTCCTCAAAGGACACGAGGTTCACGTATCATATCTATCTAAGTGATGTCTGATCAACTTCAGAAGCAGTTGAGTATTCATGCAGTAGTCACACCACGACAACTACCGTATACCTATCGCCGCGGGAGCCAGATAATGAACTAGGACTGCTGAGAGACACGTGAGAATGACCATGTTGCCGGACCAAACCACTGAACCTTACGGTAATTTCATTTCGCGATACTTTCTACCGTATGCCAGGGCGATTTGCTCGCTCGGTTCGCCTATAGTGAAGCACTGTCGGTACAGCATCATGTGATCTGCAGGGTTATAATTATACGGGACAGTTGGGAGTAACTGGCGTTTTCAGTTGCACCCATATACTATGATGAATTTCATAAATCGTCAAGAAAAATGCACATTTCTGGAGTAGATCAACGACGATTTCGACGGCGAGAGCGACGGTTCCCATGGAGACCCCGAGGAGGGCGAGACACGTCCAATCGTCCACTCTATCCCGCCACTGTCTCCAGCCATTGCCTCCTGAGAAAGCACGGAATGATTCGATATTTACCTCAATGTGCCTCTGTGTCTGGCAATAGGCATTGGTGTCTGATAACAATACTAACAACGAAATCTTTCCACTAGAATTTCCATCACAACACGTCTACACAAAATGAACATATACACGAACCTATATATTATAAAAGCTCACGTTTCCTCCTCCATCCAAAATAGTGCACGAGCCCGCTGAGTGAAGGTAACATTGATAGAGAAGGTGGAATGGGGAAGAGAATGATGGTGATGAAGGGAGGGACAATCGAGGGGAATACACATTTACATACTCAAATCACGGGAAACAATGTGTAGAATTTTGCTGCAGTTCTCATGACTAATGCAATTGAACGAATTCCAAACCTCAAAAGAGCTACTAGCGCATTTTATTTACATGTCACCTCAGAGCTGAGAAGTAGGAATAGCGATGGAATGGAAAGGAATGGAATGGAAAAAATAATGAAAATGTCTGATAGGTCTCATCGCAAGATGGGTGTGAAAGTGCAAATATGCATAGTCTCTCTTCATTCATCTACACTATTTGGCCTGATCGGTGCACTATTTTTGCACTTTCACACCAATTCTGCCATCCACAGCGTGATCAAATAAATCAAAATTGTTGCTGTTATGTTTCACACGTCTCACTTGCCGATTATTACACATTTCTCGGTCTCCATTTTCGAATAATTCTCGATTTCCATTTCTAACCATTACCTGTTCGAACTCATCGATGGCTCCCATCACTTCTCCGATCGTGGGGGTGCAAAGTAATATAATAAAAAAAGAGTCTAGGAGGTACTGATCAAGACAACGAAGATTTATCATACAGTATCACACAATGATTGTAGCACAAGGTGAATCAATTGAATCCTGTAAATGCACACATTTGAACCCGGGGCAAGATGGTTGGAATCCGTAATTAAAGTGAGATATCGGGGATGTTGGGGAGTACTGTAGTGTTACTGTAGAGGGCACTTTAGGTAGAGCAGACTAGAGGATAATATTAGTGATGGCATTGAAGACGACGAGAGCGGAGACGAATTGGTAGTGTTGGAATCCCTCGAATATGATTATTGACGAGATGATGGCATGCATGCAGTATGGAAGCCAGAAGAGTAAGTTGAGGGTCAACATGTAGAAGGCCTGCAAGAAACGAGGGCTACTGTAGAAGGGTACGGTAGCCGGGGGCGGAGGGTTGCTGTACTATCTTTCTCTAGCATAACTACACTCTAGTCGCACCTTTTTCTTCGTGTTTCTCCTTGCCAGATTGACGGTATTCATCCAGGGCTTGGGTGCATCGTAGACACGTTCTTTCAACTAAACCAAGTCATTTAACCGATTATCTATCGTTTGTCTTTACACAACATTCTGCTGCATAGGATATGCAAATTAGGACATAATTAGGACTTGCGGAGCGTCGTTCCCTTACCAATTCCTCGTCTCCCGCACAGGGTGCACTCATTCTTCTGCCGTAATCAGGTAGCACAATCGGATCGAGAACGGGGTCTTCCTTCACTATCACACACTAAATATCTCGTTCTTTGTCGTACATACCATGCCGATCTACAGTACCCATTCCCTTCACTCCCCTCGTACCTCATTATCATCCAGTTCTACTTTCGTTTCGTGTTTCTCATCGTCGTCATCCAATAATTCCTCCCACGCCTGTCGTCGACGATCCCATAGGGTTTGGCACGAAAGCGCAGAGTCGGACTGAAGCAGAGACCACATGTCAATCACGAGAGGTCGAAGATCAAAGATCAATCACGAGAGGTCAAAGATCAAAGATCAACTAACTCACCAATCGTTGTTGCTTCACGGACTTAGCCCGTCGAGGAGGGATCAGTCGAGTTTCGCCAAATGCATAAGCATTCGCCAGATCAGCGTGCGAGGAACAACGCATTCGGAACCGTTCGTACCCTGAGAGATCAAAGATCAAGATTCAAAAGTTCAAAGATCAAAGATCGCTTACCGGGTGCCCGTATGAGCGCTCCGTTTCTGCACTGTCCTACCACCAAGCGGGCCTCGGGCAAATGTGAAATCTCGAAGCGTAGAGGAGCGGTGGGTGAAGAAGCCTGAATTATGTTAATACTATTACGAACAAATTCTGCATTTTACTTTTTCTTTCTATGTCAAGACACTTCCCGCTCAGTGCAATACTCGCTTCATAACGAGCTCGTACTCTATACAAAGTCTTCGTTCTCAACTTTCCTCTCCTTCGTTCCTCACGTATGCATTTCATAACGGAAGTGGAGAGGGTCATTCAGGGAATTCCCTAGGGAACCCCTTATTCATACGCCGATGCACACGGACAAAGCGTAATTGATAATTTGGCATGCCAAATAGGGTATTTTCTAACCTACAACAAACATAATTCACTTATTGCTAGTAGCCATCCTTCATGTGTCCAACCAACCCCGGGTTACATATTTAAGAAAAGTCTTAATATTGAGAGTAGAGGTGAACATTCCGATGTCTTCATTCTTTGTGCTTAGACCTACCAGAGATAGACTTTCTTCCTTTTCTTTTCATATTCCAATTGCTCGTAAGGAGAACCTTCGTTCGTCTTTTGCACATAGAGTTGTTCGGTTCTTGTCTAAGCTCCACACCGTACTTAGTGACACCTTAATTTCATCCACAGGCATAAGAAGAGCCCTACTGTCCCTTCCCCATGTCCCCGCAAGGCTCGGTCATGCAATCCCCAATCTATAGCCAAACGAAAGTCAGTCTTTGGGTTGACGTAATGCTCCCTCTCCGGCATTGCCTTGCCTCCTCAGGCACAAGGACTGGTGTAAGGGAATGAGCCCTAACTACCTGTAATATGTGTTAATTGTCACAATTTTTGTTGTTTAGCATAATGCAATTAGCATAATTCATTTATTTAATTATTTCACTTCATTAAATTGTTTAGTAAAGTATACGGTAGCCTATCGCAAACTAGTTCTCTCGTTGTGTGCTTACTGTAGCCGGGTTCAGGGCCGGCGTTGA